>PVJH01018748.1:0-44409 GCA_004026705.1 Nesogale talazaci
ACACACACACACACTCTTGCTGTGGGAGAACTCCAGCTCTTCTGCGGGAAGGAAGTATCCTTTCTCTCCAACTCACGGGACTGCTCACTGAGACCGCCAAATTGTCTCAGGGTAGCTACTATTTCCCAGCGGGCTCCGTAAGCATGGTGAGCTCGGCATTCTGCCAATGAGTCAGCGCTGGTAGCGGGGCTTGGAGCGGGGCTTGGAGCGGGACCAGAGCCGAATCAACCTCCCGCTTCAGCCTCTGCAACAGGCCTTCCCACTAGTTCACCTTGGGCAGATGTGGATCTGTACCCAGACACTTCCATAAATCAAGGGGTCTTCCTTCCAGGCCCCACCATCCCTTTCCCAAGAGGTGTCTTCGTTTTACAAAGGGCAAGGGTGTTGGAGTGTTTCAAAAATCCCAGAGTTCTGGGCCGGGTCTTGGCTGTGAGATTCGGCAAAGCTGGGACAGCAGCCTGGGACGCTGGAACTTGTTCCCAATGTTTCTTGGTAATTTGCTTGCTACTTGAGCAGATCGAGGGTTTCGGGGGGGGGGGGGGGGGGGGGGGGGGGGGGGGGGGGGGGGGGGGGGGGGGGGGGAGCTGAGGACAGGGAGTGTAAGAAGGAAGGAAATGTTGGGAACAGGTTGTGGTAGTGAATGAACAACACTGCTCGATACAACTGAGCTATGGAACATTACGGTGTCTGGACTGGCTTCTAATAAAATGGCTTGGTGAATATTAAAGAGCAGGAATTGAAGAGGGGGAAAAAGGAGAGGGTGAGGGAAAGAAGAGATGTGCGGAGGGGTCAGGACTTGTCGCAAGGGAAAGCGTCCTAGGCCCTGAGGCATGACGCCTCTGGGGGGCATCAGCGAGGGCTAGGGGGCAGCAGGGAGGACGCAGAGCTCTTCTTACCTTGATGGAGGCCCCGGCAAATCGAGCCAGCTGCTTAATGTGGGCCCCCTTCTTCCCGATGATGGCGCCCACAGCCTGGGTGGGAATGAAGAGGTTGACGATCTCCTGTTCCGGGTACTGGAAGAGCAGGACGAGAGAAAGCCTCCTTCTACCGGCTCTGCATTCAGACCCCCGGGGGGGGTGGCAACCCCGGCACCCCAGCACTGGCCAGCAGGCACTCGGGGCTCTTCCCTGGGCCCAGGGCAGTGACTTTGGGCACTGGCAGGATTCTGAGGCACCCACAGCAAGCCCTGAGAGCATCCCAGGGTTTGCAGGGCGAGGCTTCACTAGGAGAGGGGGAGGGGTCACCCCCAGTGGCCAGGAGCTCCCACATTTCACAGTGGGGGATGTTGTTGCTGAAAACACTTATTTTGGTAAAATCTAAATAACAAACGATTCGCCATTTGAACCCCTTTGATGTGCACAATTCAGGTTTGCACATCTAAGCAGGAGCCTGCTAAGGGCCCAAGTGATCAGTCTTGCAGGGTCTCTGTGACCGGCTCCGGTATGCTCACCCAGCTACGGGGTCACTACCTCTGGAAGGCTCTCCCTGCCTGTCCTGGGAGGAGGCCTGGCTTCAGGCGGGCAGCTCAGCTGGTCCTACTGCAGCTCTGAGCTTACAAGGCCCCAGCCACCACCTTGCCAACCCCGCAGCGCAGGCAACCCCATGCGTGTCAGGGGAGAATCATGTGTGGCACAGTTTCCAACCCTGATTTTAAAAACAGACCAAGCACATCTGGGACCTCCCTGTCAGATTAGGGACGTCTTCCAAGTGGGGTAGAACATTCACGTGTTCCTGTCCTAGCACCTGAAGAGGTTGCAGGCATACAGCACTACGGCAACAACCGTACACAGAACAGCCACTTCCCAGGACTGGGCACCTCAGGGCAGAGGAGGTAGAGGGAAGGTGGGGGCTCACAAGAACACTGGGCCTGGGGAAAGGCTGGATCCGGGCAGCAGGGGGCTGGGGCTGTGCAGGGATGGTTAAAGCGTGTTCTGAATTCTCAGAGCACAAAGGGGGCTAAAGGGCCAAAGTCAACCACCGTACAGGCAGGCAGACCTGTTTTGCCTGGTTTTGAAACAGCAGGGAAATGAACCAGGAGGGAAGGGCCCGGGGTAGGTGCTGCCCCCAAACCAACAGATTGGTCCTTACACCACAGGACACAGGGTTTAGAAATCAACCAGGAGTGTTTTAAAGTCATTGTAAAGTCCTTCTTCAAAGTCTTTGATGAGTCCAAGTTTAAAGGCCCACACTTGGCAGATGGCAGATTCATCCTAAATTCTGGAACAATACTAAAACCCCAACTTGGAAAGCAGGCAAAGCGTTGAGGCAGACTGCTTTGCTCTAGCAGCCTGGGGCCTCTGACACAGGAGGTTACACAGGCACCCCACACGCAGACCAGATGTCATGTCAGGAATACTCCAGAGTGACTGACGGAGAGGGAGCTGACAGCCCTCCTGGACTGCCAGGAAACAGGAGTCCATGGCCTCAGGCGTCTGCTCACCACCCTTGACCCTTTTCCTGGGCCAGCCCAGGAGACTGTGATGTCACGAGGGAACAAAGACTCGGGCCCTAAGAATTTCGGGGAGGCCCCTCCCTTCCTGCAAACAGAGGACAGTGATACTGCGCCCCCCCCCTCCAACTCCCACCAGCTCAAAGGCTGCAGTGAGAGTCACTGATTGTTGGACACTGAGACACTCCAACTTGCCTTTCAGGTGGACTCAAGGTGGGGCTGCAGGCAGGTCAGGCATCTATTCCTTCTTGCCCCGGGCCTATTATTTCTGTCCTGGGCTTTTGGGTTGTGGATGGATACATGGCTTACAGCAAGAGACGGGGCTCATTGCTTGGGGAGACGGGCCAATCACAAAGCTCTCGTTGACTTTGGGCCACAAGGGTGGCACCAGACTCAGGGGCACCGAGGGTCTCAGTCCTTCTTTCCGATAGACACACACACAGCAGAAGTAGCCTATGTCCTCTACCACACGAGGGCCCCTTGGGAGTCCCTCTTCCCCAACCGTCTTCGTCGGGGTGATCGTTCTGAACGATCCTTCTGCACTCATCGAGCATTCACATGTCGTCGGCCTCAGCACTCTCGTCAGTTGACCGGATGCTCCTTCCCTGGGAAAGTCCCTTGCTAATCCTGCTGTCGGTTTCATGAGTGTATTCCTTGATTTAAATGGTTTCCCACAGATGCAGTTAGCATCGGACCTGCCTAGCCAGCGAGACCTCCTGGGTCTGTCCTAGCAGGGGGCCTTCTTTCCTGGGCTCTGCACCCTGCTGCCTGTGCCTGCTTTAGGTGCAGCTGGACCTCAGCGCGGCCCTCGGCCCTGTCCCCAGGCCGAGGTTGCTAGGTTGAGTGCGAACGCTGGTCCCCAGCAGCTGTCCCTCCCCAGCCAGGTCTGCTGGGCGTCTCTCACCTGTCTTCACAGAAGAAATCAGTAAAGCCCTGAAACAAGCCTGGTGTGAAGCAGGGAGGCCCCTGCAGACACTTACGGAGGGGTGGTGCGGGAATGGGCCGAATTGGTGAGCCGGGTACAGGCTGGAGAAGTATCCGGAGTGGGTCTGCAGCAGGAGAGAAAGCGAGGTCCGTCAGTGGGCAGGGAGTGTCAACAGATTTGCCACCCACCGCAGGGCCTCTGCCTCTGAGCCCAGCCCCTCAGGGCCTCAGGCCCGGCCTCCCCTCACCCTCCAAGCCCTGCACACCTGGCAGAGTAGCACCTCCTCACCGCTGCACCGGCCGCCCGAGGAACGAACTCACACATGGCTGAAAGCACATGTGTGTGAGCACAATAGATGGGCAGTGGGTGCTTGCTGTGTGGGACTGTGACTTTGGGATAAAAGGAAAAGAAAGTCTGAGGATAATGTCCAACCGCCATTCTGGACGAGCCCCTGCGACCCTGGGGAGGGAGCAGGCAGAGCAGCACCAGTGGTTCAGAGGAGGAAGGAAGAGGAAGAAGACAGGTCACAGTTGGGGCGGTGCCCTCAGAAGGCATGGTTACAGAAACGTGTCTAGCAGTCCGTGCTGGGCGGCCGTGGGAGCGGCCCCGTGCAGGTGGGTGAGAGGCTGATAGGACCCTCGGCTGCTCTTTGCCCCGCTTCCTACTTCATCTTGTTCTGGAAGCTCCACTGGAGCCTGCTCGCTCAGGCCTCCGCTGAGAACGGGGCGGGAGCAGCTGGGGAGCGAGCTCTTGCCTGGTGCCTGCTGCACGGGCGGGGGGAACCCCGCTCTTCGGCGCTCCCACTGTGTCTGGGAAACGAACCCTGGTGGTGTGGTGGCTTATTGACGACGCTGCTAACCCCACGGTCGGCAGTTCGGGCCCACCAGCAGCTCGGAGAAGAACAGGCTGTCATCCCCCACAAATTTACAGCCTCAGAAGCCCAGGCCGCGTCTATTCTGTCATGTGGGGTCACAGGGAGTCTGGACCCACTCGCTGGAAGGGGTTTGAGGAGTTCTTGTTACCATGCACAGATCCTTTATACCTATCTGCAAACTTTGCAAATCCCCTGACGGTCTCGGGAACAAAAATACGTCTGCTTTTACATATTCTTATAACTGGGGTCAGCAAATTCAATGACTGACCTCTGCTAACAAACACACACGTCCCTACTGGGCGGGAGATGGCGGGCTGCAGGCAGTCCCAAAGGCTAGCAAAGTTGGGAGCTGACTTCACTTGTGGGCCTGTGAGCCAGCCTCAGGGAGACAAGCATGCCCAGCTAAACTCTGAGCTCCGGGGTGTCAGCCTGCCTGTGGCTCATCACAACAAAATCAAACTGCTCCTCTTTGGAGGGACTGGCCTTCGGGACCTGGGGAAGAAGGCACAGTTGTGAACATGGTGGGAGGGGGTGTTGGTGTTGGTGATGGTGGTGGTTTGTGTGTGTATTCTGCTCAAGCTTCAGCCTTACTTAACTGGGACTCCAGTCTCTGGACTCCGAAAGAGGCTGCAGTGACGCCTCACAGCCAGAAGAGGGTGGTACGAGATTAGTATTCTCTCAGCCAACTCTAGTTTTGAGGGAAGATGGAAGGGGAGGTTTGGCTCTTCTGTTCCTATTATCTTCTAGAAAATTCCCTGGGGTGGGGGTTGGGTGGGGGCAGGGACAGAGAATATCCGCTCCAAACCCTTCTCTGGTATCTGCCAGACACGCAGGAGAAAGGGCACATCTGCCCCCCTCTGCCTGCCAAGCCCATCTTCAGGTGAACCTGTGACTGTCCCTGCAAAGAAATTCCTGAAGGGTCAGGAAGGCAACAACAGGAACACCATACTCGGTAGGGAAGAGATTTTATGAACTGGTGGTAAAAGTCCCCGTTCTGTGTGTCAATCAGAACTGGGAGGTGGTCGGGAGAATCCTGGAGCCTCTCCACCTGAGGGTGGTCTGCCACTGGCCTGTCTGAAAGATGGTTTTAGAGTTAGAAGGTCCGAATCCTTGCTAGGCCTCGTCCACAAATGGACAGAAGAGGCGCCCAGACCACATTGTCCTGCGATGAGGGTGCACCCAGAGTCCAAGGCTCTTTCAGGAGAAGCCCAGGTGGCCAGTGGATTATGAGCACGAGGCCTGCTGGAGAGAGACGAAGGAGGCTGTCGACTCCTGGACAGTCACAGGCTCTGCAGGTTGCTGTGCGTGGACCCCCGACGACGGTGAGCGTGACTTTGCTCTTTGTGGACACAGCACTGTCCCGAACACGGGTGCAGGGAGTAAGAGAAAAGGCCACCGCTGTCCTGAGTTCCCACTCCACGGGGGTTCAAGACGTGGTGCAGCCGGATGCAAACACCACATCACACTCAGGGAAGGCAAGCTTCCTCGTGGGTCAGCTCTCAGCTGCGGTTCCTGGCAATCTCTCTCCCCCACTTCAACCGCTCCTTTGTTTCCGGGGCGACGGCACTGGATATGGACTCATTCACATAAAGAAAGCCCCGTTCCAAACAGGACTGCATCCGCAGGGACAGGAATTGGGGTGGAGGGGTAAGAGGGGTGTTACGTGGAACTTCATGGCTGTGAGGTGTTGTCAAGTGAGCGGCCGCACCCAGCAGAGAACACAACGCTGCCCGTGTGGTGCCGTCCGCACAATGGTCATGCTCTCCACCAGTCCAGCTCCTTGAGGGGCCCCCTCATTTCTGAAGCCGTTCTACTTCCCAGTGTTACGGTCCCACGAGGGCTGGCCGCTCCTGACAGCCTCGCTTCTGCACAGCATCCTGTCTCGATGTCCTCCCAAACAGGGTCCATCTGTTCTGGCTGTCCACAGTATTCTCAATGTCCCCTGCCAACACCATCATTCAAATGCAGCGATTCCTCTTCGGTGTTGATGTACTGTCCGCTTTCACAGGCGTCTGGGGCGACTGAAGACGCCCTGGTCTGCGTCAAGCACCCCAGGGTCCTCAGAGGGACACTGTTGCCCTGCTGCCCTCCAACTGAATCCTGGGCAGCAGAGATGCCCACTGCAAGATGCCCTTTGAATTCTTGCCTGCTGTCTCCCAGAGCACTGCCCGGGGACCCAAGTTAATTGAACACTCCCCAATGTAGCGTTTTCGCCACTTAGGAGTGGTGTGACTTTTCTGAGAATGTTGGTTTCCTTGGCAGTGACGTGCAAACTTTTCTGAAGGCTCCAGTCTTTCATCTTCCTTAGCAAGTGCCTTAAGCCTTCGCTTTGGGGGAGCAAGGCCGTGCCATCTGCCTATCACAGAGTGCAAACAAGCCTCCTCCAAACCTGATGCTGTGTTCTTCTTCACATGGACCACTTTTTCAGATTGTTTGTAAAACATATGAACCGAGCAATCACGGAGAGAGAATACAATGACACACACCTTTCCTGATTGTGAACCCCAGTGAACGATGGTTTCTTAGTCCAGGTATAGGTTCTTCATGAGCACACTAATGTGTTCTAGAATTTCCATTCCTCTCAGTGTGGTCTGCGGTTGTGCCCCACACAGTTGAAAACCTTTGCAGTCAACGAAACACAAGTAAACAGCTTCCTAGTATTCTCTGTTTCCAGCCAAGAGTCTCTGATGTCAGCAATGTCACGTCCCCATGCTCCTGCCCGAGTTTCCAACAGTTTCCGTTTGATGTATGCCCAACCATTTTGGAATCATCTTGAGAAACAGTTTCCTTGCTTGTGCTATCAGCAGTCCTGTATAATTTCTGCGTCCTGTGGAATCATCTTTCTTTGGAATAGGCACACCTATGAACCTGTCCCAATAATTGGTTGGGCAGGTAGTCGTCTTCCCAATTTCTTGGCACGCGGGAGCGAGTGCTTACAATGCTTCATCCGCTTGCTGGGACACTTCAATTGTTATTTCCTGAAGTCCCGGAGTCTTGCCTTTAGCTAATCTCTTCTGCGCATCTTGAACTTATTCCATTGGGACTCCTGGCTCTTGATCGTAGGCTACCTCCTGAAATGCTTGAGCACAGACCAGTTCTTTCTGGAAGTTGGGCGTGAGGGGAGTTAAGAGGTGCAACACAAAATCACTGGGCAGGCAGACACAACAAGTGACTTCAGAGAGGTGCGGTGGAGGACAGGAACAGGGCGATGTGAGGAAGGGAAGCTGCAGAGATGAGGGGGCACTGCTACCTTAGCTGTGGTGGGATGGGAGGCTCATGAAGGGGGTGATATCTGCGTCAAAACCCACTATTTCTTCAAGTGTCAGGCGGACTACCTATATCAGTCAAACGGTTACTATTTTAATAAAAAGATACCAGTCTTCCAACTTGAAAATCTCTTTTCAAGCTTAGAAATATCCTATCACATGTCAAAGGCACCCTGGTGGTACAATGGACCAAGTGTTGGGCTTCTAACTCCAAGGCTGGCAGTTCAAAACCACCACCCGCTTCTCAGGAGACAGATGAGGCTGCCGGTGCTGGTCGAGTGGTTCAACTCTGTGCTGCAGGACAGCTGGGGGTCAGAACAGTCCGACAACAGCTGTTGTGGGTCACATGAAAACTTCTCCTAAGAGCAGAGGCACACTAACTTTTCCTACTCAGGGTCAGAGGAGATGTTTGAGGCTTTGCCAGGCCCACGATCCCGAGAGCACTGGCCGAACTCTGCCACTGTCACAGGGAGCAAAAGCGGACAGCGGGTCAGGATGCGTGGCTGTGGGCCGCCAACTTCATTTCACGGGGGCCGCAGACGGGATTTGGTCCTTGGGCGGTTGTGTGCCAACTCCTAGCTTAGGCGATCCATTGTAGATGTGGTCTGTTTATTAAGAACATCCGGCCCACCTGGTGGTGGAGGTGGTGAAGCACTCAGTCGGCAGCTCAAACCCACTGAGCATATCTGTGGGAGGGGGACGAGGCAGGCTCTGGGAAGGGTGGCAGCTCAGAATACCCCGCGGGGCAGCTCTGCGCCCAAGGCGGCACCAGTGCCCACGCACCAGCAACGAGGCAGAGGGCCGCCTGGATTGGGGGTCATCTGTGCAGTGCCCCGCCCCGAGAACTGAGACACGGCTCCATGCCTCTGAGCCTGGGGGGCGTCCCTCGGGCTCCATGCTGGGCTTTGTTGCACACCAGAACGCTGATCTGCCGGTACAGAAATGAAGACCGGGGTGGACGTAGAAGAGGTACACACACACACGACTGCAGGATGAGCTGGAGGTGGGTGCAAGCCAATGACGACTGCAGTACAGGCTCTCCAGACAACTCCCACCCGAAAATGACGTCCAAGGTGTCCCCATGAAGCAGCGCCTGCCCCCGAGACCACCTCTCTTCCCGCCCAGTTAGGATACACGCTGGGAGAAGGAAGCTTGCTTAGAGCCAAGCCATGTGTGTGCAGAAGGAACAGATGCGCAAAGGCTGCTAAGAAAGAATCCTGGCCCCGGTTTGGTAACCCATTGGATCCCACATGCTGCATTTGAATGGGACAGCATCCCCCAGAGCTCCATTCCTCTCGTGTCGTTCCTTGGGATCCAAACAGGAGATCGGAATTGGCTATTCGATGCCGGGCCTTGTGCTGAGTGTCCACTCACTCACACGCAAGTTTGACATTTTCCTCCCAAGATGTTATGACTAGGCTATGCATCTGAAGTGCAGACGTGCGTGGTGGTTCTCCCTACCCCAAGATCACCAGGCCCCCTAGTCGCTCAGTAAGCTGCCAATACTCATGAAGGCCCAGGTTCCTATGTTAGCCAACAGACACCCCTTCCCAAAAAGCCGCCACCACCATTAACTGGCTCCCAGGTGATGATGACTCGCTAGTGGCCCCTCCCATGCCCAGCTATAAGGATACCATGTTTGAGGGGCTAGATGAATCATCTCAGCTGCCGACCAGGAGAAAAGTCCGAAGGCATGCTGGTCCCAGACCTCGGCAATAACTCAGCAGAGCAGAGACACCCAAGGGAGAGAGGCAGCGGCTCAGAGCGCTGAGCTACTTACAGCGAAGGGGTGGTAGGGGGGAGCTCCGCGGGGCCCTGTTGGCGGAGGCAGGACGGACAGCCCTGTTGAAAAGATGCCGAGGGCACTGAGGTTCAGCCCGGGGATCAGATTGGTTTGCTGTGGGGAAGAGAAACAGAGACAGATGAGGCCAGAATGCAGAGAGCTTCAATACGCAGGCTCCACCCGCCCTCTTGGCAGGACAGCACCTTCGTCCTCTGGTGCGTCTTCGACCCCTAGCCCTGTGGCCGGATGCCAGGATGTTCCTTAAATCTCAGCCTCATGTTGGGGTTCTCTCATGCTTGGGAAAGTCTGCACAACTTGGTCGATCAGGCCCTTCCTAAGGGGTCCAGGCCACGTCATCAGACGTGTCAACTCCCTTGTCAACTCCCGTTCAGCCAGCTAACACCTGATCTCCCAACAGCCCCAACACTTTCCCCACCTGGGAGACTCCCCCCATCCTGCCTGTCCTTCAAGAGGGGTTGGCCTGTCCCTCTTTCCCTTGTGGGTCCTGCCTACACTGGGACTTCACCTGAGTCCAGATGTCACCTCACCCAGAGGCCTTTTCCCACCCCCCTGTGTCTTCTTTTACTCTCCTAACATTCCTGTGTTTTCCTAAAGCAATGCCTGCCGCACGCCTTTAGAATTCCTGGTTCATCTTCTCTCTCCCTTTTAGCACCCAATCTCCAATGGCCTTACTTCTCGGGGTGTTCTCGGGAGAACATCCTGGCACAGAGGGATCTGTTACAAGTACCCTTCAAAGCAGTTGGTCTAATCCAGCACCACACACATCAGTGCTGTCCACAGCCGGGACTACATGATCCTATCCTATCGCTTGTTAGTCTCATTCACTTGTCAACATGCTGGCTCCTGTGAACCTCACTTACACAGCCCCTGTGAGGCCAAGCGAGGATGCCGCCCCTCCCCAAGCCTGGGGCCACCCTGCCCTCACCTGTCTTCCTAAAAATGCAGCAGCTCCCCTAGGGTATCTTTTCTTCCTTTAAAAAACAAAACAACCTGTGGCAAGGGTCCCTCAGATTCTTCTAGAACATCTGGAAACGCAGAGCTGAGAGCTTCCAGCTGTACTGCATCCGAGAGATGCAGGCGTGCAGCCGCTCTGCTAGTCATCCATCAATGCATGCTGCGGGTGCACGCGTGAACAACTCTGAGAGCCGTGGTCAGCATGCACAGCTTCACAGAGAGGGATTGCTAGCAAGACGTCAAGCGCCCCAGGAGGGTCACATGGTCACAGACACCTGCAGTCACGGGCATGCACGTGTGGAGGAAAGGCCACACTGCAGCCTCCTCTTCCAGCACCCGCCAAGGCGGGTGAGCTTGGACAAAGCAAGCATGAGCAGCAGGCTGTGGGGGACACTGCAGCAGTGAAGGGGTCCGGAATCAGCTGGGCCCCTTTTATTCCGTGGTCAACATCTAAGCGATGTTACCAGTTCTAGGATTGGCATCAAGGTCATCCCAGGGGACTGGGGCTTGGGCTGCGGGCAGGTAATTGTGGAAGCTAAAATTGTGCACGAGGACTTACTGTAGTGCCCTTTCCTTGTCTTTGTCTATCTTGAAAATCAACTCAGGAGCAGTGTAAAAACATTCCTCTTCTGAGCTAAATTCGGGTCTTGCTGAGGGACCGAGTTAAAGATGTTCTGAAGTTCTCCCCGACACAAAGCAGAGCGGGAAGGCTAACAGCCAAGCCCGTACACCCCAATGAGCAGGCAGGGGCGGGCTCTGGGGTGGGGGCGGTTTGAGGGCCGTCGGAAGGTGCAGATCGGCAAGCAAGAGCACACCATCGGAGTCAATTTGGAAAAAGTAACGTGCCCAAGACGTTTGCAAAGAACCGGCCCCGTAAGAGAAGATGCAGCACAGATTTCTAGCAAGTGTGCAACGTCGAGCGAGCGAGAGCCTACTTGTCTGACACACGCGCTACTGTCTTTAGGGGGCAGCCTTCCCGCCAGGGTGCTCCTTTCTGATCTGCAGAAAGGTGAGCTTACTTACAGAGACTCTTGTACAACGCCCTAGCACTGGCGCCTCTGCATTCTGCAGTCGCTGGGGTCCTTTTCCACAGACGGGGACAATAATTCTGTCCTACCTGGTTTCCCTCCTCTGTGTGTCCCAAGCTGCAGAGGTCTGGGGAACTCTGCCCTCTGCTCCCAGGAGCTTCCTCCCTGGCTGAGTGGCAGCTGTCCCCAGAGGGCAGACCCTGCAGGGGAGCGTGTTTGGAGTCCAGAAGGAAAGGAGGCACGGCACTCACGTTCATGGTCAGCATGTCGTTTTCGAAGGCCTCACGCAACTTCTTCATGATCTCGACCTCGGCGCTGGCGCAGGCGTCCACAGTCCCCTTCACGGTGATGGTTCGCTCTGGGTTGTAGATGCTCAGGTCCTGCAAACTGCCAATGGGAGGGAGACAAGCAGCCTCTTGATCGAAAGGAAAATTAAATTTTTGAAGAAGGCAGAGGAGGAGGGGAGGGGCTAGATGCTCTGGTTACACTCCAACGTGGTAGCAAACTATGTTTGTATCTGGAATCTTATACGGGCAGTGGGGACAATGAGCTTCCATCCCGCTGGAGGCCCTGGGGTCAGGAGGAGCAGCCAGGGGGCTGGTGATAGCGGAAGGCCCCCTTCCCCAGGACCGCAGCTTACGAAGAAATTGTTATCTTGGTCCCCGTTTCGTGCTCGATTTTCTTCAAGTTTCTGCCTTCCTTTCCGATAAGTCTTCCGACCAAGCCGTTGTGGGCCAAGATTTTCAGAGGGATCTCTTCCACGCTGCAAACAACAAACAAACGCCTGACCACATCACACAGTGGGCACAGTGGTTTCTGCCGTGACACGGTGCCCGCCTGCCTCCTGCCAGCACGGGCATTCCCAGCTTTCTCACCACTTTCACATTGTGAATGAAGGGAGAGTGGCACAGTTCAGATCACCCATTTTGTGACTGCCCCCGCCCGCCATCCCACCCGGAAAGCTCACCCTTCTTCTCTGCCACCCGGAGTACTCTTCTCCCACTGGTGGGATACTAGCTAGCCTTCACCCACGTTGACAGCTGCCCACCCTCTAGGCTAGGGGTCCTCAAACTTTTCAAACAGGGGACCAGTTCACTGTCCCTCAGACCGCTGGAGGGCTGGACTATAGTGGGAAAAAAAACGAACCTACTGCAGGACCAGGATGAGCTGGCTGCTAAGCAGGACAGGCAGTGGCAGCAAAAACACCCGACAGGCCGGATAAATGTCCTTGGCGGGCCGCAGTTTGAGGACCCCTGCTCTAGCCTGTTGCTTCACCTTCCCTTCCCTCACCCCACACCCTCAGTGGCCTCCACGGTCTGCGCCCTTGGGTATGAAAGTCTTGGCAAACTCAAATCACAGTGTCCTCCTTGACCAGTGGCTAACAGGAAGGGAGCCCAGGATGTCGTGTGCTGGCCTTTGAGGGCGACTCCTGAATAAGACTCTGTTTGTTCTTTAAAAGGGGGGCAAGACACGGGTTCCCACGTGTGAACACTGTGAGGACACGGGGTCCAGAATCGCTGAAGTCCTCCTGTCACCAGCACGGGAGCATCGGGCATGCCGAGGACGACAGTAAAGCAGTAGAAAGGTCCTGCGGCCCGCGTTCCACCAGCCAGGGAGCCACCCAATCCGAGGACTTGTGGACTGACTGACCGACATGACACAGGCTCCTTACTTACTGCTGGTGTCACGGCTGTGTTTCCTAGAGCTTGAGACCCAAAGCACCTAACGGCTGCCTGGAAATCCACAGGCGGCTTGAGGACCCTACCAGTCGGGGCTGTGTCTGCTCACAGCTGAGTTTCTAGCATGTCAACGTAAATGAACAAAAGAAAGTGTCGGCTTCTCAGGGCTTTCCTCCTCTATGGCTTCTATCTCCAACCCCGCATCCCCCCCACCCCCCGACCCCTGCCTCAGGTCTTCCTTAAATGTCGTCTACATAAAAAGGTCAGATCTGAAATGTCCAGAGCCACCTCCTGTCCACCTGAAGAACCTTCACGAGGGGCCTCGGCCACACGTAGTCACTGGAAACCACCAACGCACTCTTGCCGGCCGGCACGTGGTGTGAAGCCTTGTGGGATGCCAGCTCCCACTGCAGCCAGCTCATGAAAGCATGGGTCAAGTCCAACGCACGGGTGTCCTCGGCCCTTGACACAGTGGCTCGCTGGTCAACCCCCGGGAAAGCATGATCACTTCAAAGATATTCAAATTTCCTATTGGTCCCACGTGGGCCTGCTGAGACCAATCTCATCATAGATCAGTCTTTGCGATTACTGAGCACATGCTAAGGTTTTATAGGAGCTCTGTTGGCGCGGAGGGTGCACATTGGGCTGCTCACCACAAGGCCGGCAGTTTGAAACCACCAGCGAGAGACTGGGCTTTCTGCTCCAGAGTGACAGTCTTGGAAGCCCGCAGGGGCAGGTCCACCCTGTCCTACAGGGTCGCTGTAAGTCGGAATCCACCCAGGGAGTTTGTTGGGGAGTGGTCTGTACCTAAGCAAGAGGATTACGAACCCCCCCCACCCCCACCCATGAGCTCCCTGAGAGATGGGCTTCCTCAAATTAAGCCAAGGAGGTGGGGCCCAGAGGTTTTCCTAAAGCCCCAAACAGGGGAAATCATTCTTAAGCCAGCAGCCAAACTTGCACTGTGCTTCTCTTAGAACTACTTCCATCTTCCTGGCTTGGACACGCTTGTTAGTCTGTTCAACATCACTCTCGCTGCTCCTCTAGCACACAGCCACCACGGACCACAGGCCCACCGGACCCCACCAGGCGTTCGTTGACAACCCAGTGAGAGGGGCGTCTACCCTGGGGAGCTGTCGAAGACGCCTCAGGCTGCGGAAGGCAAGGGAACGTGTCATCAAAGAGGAAAGAGAGAGGAGGGGGATGAGGAGGAAGTCGAGTCAGAGTGCTTGCTCCGAAACTACCTTCTTCGCCGCCGGGAAGCCAACTGAGACGGAGTGCAAACCGGGCCGGGAGTGGCAGCGAACGGCGGAAGCGCCTGTTCTGGATCGGGGCTGCTCAAAGGGGGCGGCGGCAGCCACGTGCGGGTACGTAAATTTACCCTCATGGAAATGGAACTTGGGCTCTCTTGTGGGTACAAGGGTCAAGCGCTGGCCTCTCATCCTGAAGGATGATGCTCACACAAACCCGAGGTGCTTCGGACGCCAAGCCTGGTGATGTGCTGCCCACAGAGCTGCTCCATTCTACGCGCACAGGGTCGCCAGGTGGCAAGACTCAAACAGATGGAAATCCTCAGCTCCTGAATGGCCCTGGTCACCTCTCCAGCTCAACGGCGGCGGTGTGTGTTCTCCCCGGCACAGAATGTGACATCACGGTGCACTGATACAGCCCTACCAGAAGCTACCAGCAGGGGGGCGGGTGGATTCAGATCACCACGAGAAATGCCAAGTGCAGGAACGGCCAACCAGTAACTGTCAAGGATGCATTTCCCGTGTTGTCTTACACCTCATGCTTCCCCTGCCCCTGAATGAGCACTATTCTCCGTCTGGCTTAAAAGCAAAACCAAAAGAAGCCTGGTGTTAAATGAGCGGGAGCCTACTCTGATTCGCTGTGGCGTGATCCAGGGCTCCTGCCATGAGAACTTACAGTTTGGTCTCTTCGGCCTCTTTCTGCATGATTTCCAGGATCATGCGGCACGCTTCCGACGTCCCCTCTGGGGTGGCATGGATGGTGACAGGCTTCTCAGCAGCCCCAGAGTTCTCCTTTCTGTGGATGTCTACCCTGTGGGGAAGAACCGGAACCCTGAGCAGGCTTCCTCCGGCAGGCCTCCAGGCCCAGAGCGAGGCGCCCTGCCTCACCCACTGGGTACAGACCGACAAGGAAGCGTCACTAACATGTCCCCAACCAAGAGCACCCTTTCCCAAGGCGACAGCACTCCGTGCAGGCCAGCTTGTGCTGCACTGACTCTGCGGCTCGCTTAGAAGGCGCTGGGGTTTATGGGAATGCAGTGAGACCAGGGCACCAAGCTAGCTTGGTAAGGAAGCCAGTTTCCCCATGAAGTGCATTGTGCGGACTTTCAAATGCTGGCAGAGGCCGCGAAGAACAGTACTGTGGCGCACACAGTGCCGAGGCTATGCCCGAGGGCAGTGTTGAAAAATCACGTTACTCAAATCCAGGCGCAGAGGCTCACCTCCTGCTGCCTCTGTAGGTCTCTGCTCGCTCCAGGCTCGTATGTGAACAGCTCCCAGGCGGGATGTGTCTCTCAGGCTCCTTCAGGTGTGGCGGTCCCCCTTGTGTTTGTTCCCTTTCTTTTTCACTGTGGCAGTTTTCCAGCTCAGAGCCACATACGTCTTTGGCCCGACTCTCAACTGATTCTCCTACACTTGCCGACCAAGCTCAACATTCAGCTTTTCTATTTTTGAGTCACCTTCAACGAGTTTTGGAAGGGCCAGCTGTGCAATGCGGCGTGCCGGGCGGCGCCCCTTCCCCACGCTCGCCCTGTGAACCAGGCCCTTGCACGTGGAGCCTGCTCTGCGGCAAAGTGCTTTCATCTTCCCTGCTTTATTCAATCTGCCCAACTAAGCTAATGCTTGGATAACCTTGGCAAATCAGTTAGCAAGGCTCACTTTTACAGCAGTCTTAGTTGCTCAGAGAGGGTAGTGTCCCTCCCACCCCCACCCCCGTTCATTTCACCATTAAAAGCACTTAAATTCTGGTCTCTCCCCCTCCAAATCCCTGGTCAAGCTTCATTAGCTGTCTTCCCTGCCCTGGACTCTCGCTGGGCTCATGAGTGCACAGATGCCCTGGCCCACAGCCATTCTCCCAATTTCCTCCTCATACAAGCTGAGGTCAAGTTAATGGGCGTTCCTGCTTGCTCGGGAGGGCGGTGACGCGTCCACTTTTCTGCGGGGATGTGGAAGGCTGCCTGGACGGTCCTCAAGGAATGACCATCACCATGGGCTTTGAAGAGGCAGGAGTTCTGGTCAGCAGAGGCAGGCTGCCCACACCTTGGCTGTTTCACAGTCAGCCTGGGAGGCACGCACAAGGATTGGCTGGCTTACAAATCTTAGTTGGGAGGCCATTAGTGCTTTAGACGGTGACTGTTGGGCCGTTGCCGTGAAAGCGCAGCCTGGTGTTCGTCTGTGAGTCTGCTTGAAGAAACCACTACCACACCCAGCCCAGCCCCATCTGTTGATGCAACAGACCCCCTGCCATTGGGCCAAGGCCCACGGCGCGAGAGCCGGAGAGAAAGCAGAGGAAGGCCCGGAGGCACGTACATACCGGGACTGGGTCTGCTTAGTGAGGTTCTTGATGGTCCAGCCCTCCTTTCCGATGATGGCGCCAACAAACTGGGTGGGGACCAGGATCCGCAGCGGGAAATCAATCTGCCTGGCCTGAGGAGAGCCCACAGGGGCGTGGCTTGGCTCCCTGGAAGAGTGGTCCCCACGCTGGGCTCGCTGAGGGGGCGAAGGGGAGCTCACCTCTTCATCCGGGATGTAGGAAATCTTGAAGGAGTAGTTCTCAAACTGATGCCCGCTCAGCTTCTCCATGGCTCTGAAAGGCAGCAGGCCAGACAGTGCGTTAGAGAGGACTTCCCCATGGACTGGACTTTACACACGCAGTACCTGCTGTAGAGGGGCAGAGCACCGTGAGACAGGTACCAGCTGTGCTCATGCCCACAGGCCTGGGCAGCTAGTACAGGTTGGCATTCTGCGGTGTGTCACCCGAGACCCACACACCTATCATCACTGTGCATGCCAGGAAGGTGTGCATTCAAACCACCAACTAAATGAGGTGGACAGGCCAACATCTACCAAAGACGAAGACAGGAGGGGCAGAGAGATGGAAACAGGACAGGTGGGCATGGTGACAGGTAGACCACTGTGAGGGGGGTGGGAACCAATGTCATAAAGCAAGGTGAGCATGAATCCAGGGGGTGGGTGGGATCTAATTTGCTGTGTAAATTTTCACCTAAAGCACAATAAAATCATCTTAAAAAAAACATGAAACGATCACTCCTTCTCCTACCTCATTTTTAAAGACAGAAGAAAAGGATGGGGGGGGGGGTTGCTGCACAGAGGCCAGGAGGGCGAGACTGTCTACATGCTCTGGGCGGACCAGTGCTGGAAGAGGCTTCCGCACTCAGGACAGGCAGGGGCAGAGACAGAGAGAAGGTCCCCGGCAAGGACGCGGCAGCCTGACACTGGGCTGTGTTTCCTTCTGTTGCACACAGGGCACTGTGAGCGGATTCGCCTCTACGGCATGTAGCAACAACATCCTACAAGGGTTATCATCATTTCTGTACTGGCCTTCTCTCTCTAGAGGTCTGCACGATGTCCTTGCACACACCAAGGTGTCACACATCTTTGCAAACCAGCTAGCTTCCACGTGGCAGGGTGGGGTGGGGGCAGTGGGCCCTTTGGAAGGGCCTCACTACGTCAGTCCAGGAAAGCATCTGCTTCCTCGAATGCTCAGGCACAGCACGCCACTATGTTTTTATCAACTGGACGGGACAGACCATGTCCTCTTACCACATTTAAAAGACTCTATGTGAATTGGGGAGTTTGCCCCCTACCTGGTTTCTGGGAAGCATGAACACAGTCCTTCTGGGGGAATATTTAGGGTTGTGGGTTCACTGCTGAGTCTTTTGAAATCAATCAAGGCAAGAGGGCGAGCTCCTGCAGTGAGGTCCTGACAGCTGAGTGGTCTGCTTACCTCCTCCTGCAGAAGAAGCTTTTTGGAAACTACAGGTTTAAGACAGGGTTTCGCCAGCCCTTTCTTCCGAGATGCCTCGGGTGGACTCCAATCTCCATGCTTCGGCTAGCGTGTCACCTGCTGCACCACCAGGTCTGACCTAGAGCACACAGCCTGGCCTGGGTGCTCCCTCGGGGGCTGCACGGATGGGCCAGAGAGCGGCGTCCTCAGAGGAAAGGCTGCCCCACACCAGGCTCGCTGGCTTCAGAGACAAGGCCCAAAAGGACTGAGCAAAGGAGAGGAGACCCACGCCACTCACAGTTTTGCTTCTCCTCTTGTTATGTAGGTGACATTGACCACGGCGGTTTCTGTGTCCGTGTTGACTGGGGAGAAGCAAAAACTATATTGTCAGAGAAAGCCACAGCAAACCACAGCAGAAACACTGCCCCTGTCTGGCTCATGGAAACAGGCCAAGTTTAGAGAAAGTCGCACAAAAGATTCACCATGCAACAGGCAAGCACCTGTCCAGTTTTTGCATGTATACACCTGCACACTCATCATCTTGGTAAGACTCCATCTTGAATGCTCAGGAAACATTTCACTGAGCAAACACATGCTTTACCCCCACCCCCCACCCCCAAATCGAACTGCTGGCACATGCGCTCTTCCCTGTATCGCAAACACCGCTCGATTCTGTCTACTTCGAGCTACTCCTCGAGGCTGACATCACGGAAGGGAGTGACCGGGGCAGAGAGCAGAATGCTTTTAAGGAGCTTTTCTGACTGCTTGCCTGGACACTTATGTCAATGCATCGGACCACTGTCAAGGCAGGGCTTTTTGTGATGGATGCTTGTTTTCAAAGCGTAGTAATAGTGGCTGCTGGCGTTAAGTGTCTTCCCGGCCTGACTCTTGGTGGCCCCATGACGGAGTCCAAAGGTCCCACAGGGTTCTCTTGACTCACTCTTCGTAGGAGCGGATCCCGGGTCTCCCTACTGCCATGAAGCCACTGGGTGGTAGCCCGGCACTTAATTGTGATGCCACAGGGCTCCTTCCGACAGCTGGGTCTCTATTAGTATATGCCGGATGTTTATAAAGCAATAAAAAAGGTGTTTCAACTCCCTCTTCCTCATTCCCTAACAAGGTCAGACAGTTACTATTTTTGCTTCCCTTTACTCCCTGATTACGTGGGTTTGATAAAACCTGCCAATTCCAGCCTACTTGGCAGAAGGACAGAGCTCACGGTCCTGTGAGTGGCTAACGCGCGGGCCGTGCCTGTGAGCCGGCGCACCTCGGTCGCAATTGCTGGCTGCTCCTTCCCCGGTGAGACGTTGAAGCACCTGGTGAACATGATCCCGACCCAAGTCAGTAAACTTAAACCAATTTCCCAACACAAACCAAAGTGGCAAAACGCAAACCTCCCTCTGGGTCAGGTAAGCTTCGGGGTGACTTGGCGGGAACTGCAGCACCAGGCTAAGAAACCAGGCTCACACTGTTTTCCCGTGCGATGGCAAAATCCCCCTGCGTGGAGATCCCCGTGGGAGATTCAGGAGCTCAACAGACTGCCCCAAAGGGTTCCAATTGAGAGATATTGTCATTTTCTCTGAGAAAAGGGCTTATAATTTCCAGAAGATTCGGAGAGAGATCTGCGGCTCCCCCAAAGAGTTCAAAAGCATGGTTAAAATATGGTGTCCAGGGATTTCAGAGTAGCTCCGGTCCTGGGGGCAGGCAGGCGTGCCAGTTCAGGAAGGGTCTGTGCTGGAGCTCAGCGGCCGAGATGAGCTCTGGCCCTGGCCCATGAGGGTGCAGAAAGCTAACTCACACCCACCCCAAGCAGCCCTCACAGAGCAAAGGGGACTCTGTAGCCCCTGCCCCGCCAAGGGCTGGCACACAGGCAGCCACCGAGGTTCCCATCTGCTGTTCCCGAGTGCTACAGACAATGGGACTGGAGACGCCCAGAACGGGCTGGGTTTAAACCTCCTGAATCAAGCTCTCCAAGAGGGCTGTCAGGTTCTCATCTCACCACAACGTATTCGCTGGTCTTCTGGGATCAGTTGAGCTCCACCCACATAATCGATTTCATGGGACATGAGAGTTCTATAAAGGTTTCTCAAAGGATTTTCCTGAGGAATCCGGCTTCCCCTGTAGACAGAGCCAAATCCAGCACTGCACTCGGTTCTGCAGTCGGGGGGCCTGGAGCTACTCTGGGGTACAGGTGCCCAGAACCTCGACCTGCCCCGGGACCTCTTCCTCCCGCAGAATTGTCCTCAATTGCCAACACAGCCTCAGGTAGGAATGCTTACACATTCCTCTCTGCAAAGTCTCTTGCCTGCAATACCCAGCCTTGATTAGAATGTCTTCTTTTCCATGCTGAAGGGAAATACGAAGAACCGAGAAATGCAACCCTTGAAAAGCACCTCCTTTTTTTTTTTAACTTGAAAAAATCATTTTATCAGGGACTCTTACAGCTCTTAGAACTTTCCATACATCAATTGGTTCAAGCATATTTTTACAGGATACATTTTTTAAGAACACTCTTCTCTGCATGTTCTAAGTCCCCTCTCCAAGTCTCTCTCTCTCTTTTATTTAAATCATTTTATTGGGGGCTCATAAAACTCTTATCACACACCTTCTTGTTGAGCTTTCCTTTCTCTTCATCTCTGGGCATAGGCAGGCAGGCAGCAGTGTGAAATGGGAAGCTATTTTTTATTATTCAGAGTGAAGAATATCTGAATAATTACTTTAAAACTACTCTATTCATTATGCTGGAAGATACAGTAGATTGCAGATGGGGAAATGGGCTTTTCGGTTTTTCTCAAGTGAACATTCCTAATTCCTTATGGATTACCGGTGGCTGTCAAGGGCCCCCTGGCAGATGCTCTCTTTGGATGCTGTGTTAGTTCGAGTAGACTAGAGAATCAAATTAATAAACACACATATGTACTTAAGGGAGAGTTTAAATACAAGAGTAATAGAACATTGAGAAAGCATCCCAACCCAATCCAGTCCAAGCTCATAAGTTTGATATTAGCCCATATGTTCAATATCAACCTATAAAGTCTTCTTCAGACTTACGAAGCACATGCAATGATACTAGAAAAATCACAGACTAATGAGTGCAGCTCTTGTGTATCCAGCGGCAGTAGAAGCATCCCAGCGCTGGCAGGGGTCTCCCCGTGGCTCCTTGTTTCCAGGGTTCAGGGTCTATCAGCATTCTGCCATGTGTCCTGTCATCTGCAATGTCTCCCAAGGACTGAGTCTTGTCTCTCACCTCCATTTAGGATGTACTGTGAAATTTCTCAGAATTCTCAGGACAAAGCCAAGCCCACACAGAGGTCTCACTGGCCATGTCCAGGTTGACAGGCTAGACTCCACCCCTACACTTCCAATCCTGAAAGTGGCATGACATTACATGACTTCCACAGGCACTATGACTCTTCGGTGCTTCAGGAAGAGGTGCATGCGTTCTCCCCATTCTGAGTGCGCCAGGTTAGGTGACTTTCCTAGAGTCACTAAGTGGCTGATAGCATCATCTGTTTTCTGGGCCAAGCACACCTAACCCTTAATCGCATATGCCTGCCGGTCAGATTAAACATTTGAATCTACTTTTCCAGGTCTCTTTAAAGAGATACATACACTCTCAGCTTCAGAAGACATAGCATTTCACATTTCACCAACAGCTACTCACAACACTGGCCTGGCTGAAGAGCAGCAGTTCCAGCCATCACATTAGGAGTGAGCTAATTCAAGACCAGGAGGGCCTGTCAACGAAGTTATTATAAATATCCAAACAGCCCTTGACAGAGACAAGGGCTCCCTGATTCCTGCTTTCAGAGAACAACAGGCATGAGGGTGGCTGGATGGAGGTGTTCCCCGGGCGCTTGTGTAGCACTCACTGTTCCTGAGGCAGACAGCGGGCGCACACAGGGGCTTCAGGAGTCCTGCCCCAAAAAGGTTGTGGCAGCCATGTACAAAAAAGTTGTGGCAGTCAATTTCATCATTGGGAGTGTAGGGGTGGAGTCTAGCCTGCCAATCTGGAGATAGCCAATAAGACCTCTGTGTGGGCATGGCTTTCTGAGAATTCTGGGAAATCTGGCCATATTTGCCCCTTGGAGGTGGGAGACTTTCGACAACTCAGTTGCTTGGAGTGGATGCATGACTGACTTCACGTGAGCCATCCCAGAGGAGAAGCCACATGGGCTTACCCTGATGGAACCAGATCTCTGAAGCCAGAAAAGCCATGTAGAGACTCCTGCTAGTGCTGAGATGCTTGAGAAGCTACAGAAAGGGCCCTGCCAGCGCTGAGATGCTTCTACGCCCACTGGATACACAAGATTCTGCACCCACTGGCCTGTGATTGTTCTGGTGTCATTGCATGGGTCTCATGAATCTGAAGAAGACTTTATAGACTGGTATCGACATATGTGCTAATATCGGACTTAGTGACTTGGACTAGACTGGGTTGGGATGTTTTCTCAATGTTCCATTCCTCTTGTACGTAAACCTTTCCCTTATATTCATATGCATGTTTACGAATTTGTTTCTCTAGTCTACCAGACTAACACAAAGGTCTTACTCAAGCCACGGGCATCTCAACAAGCACTGCACGGATTCTGGGTGCAGACCCTACTCTGGGCCGTGCTCAGCCCGAGACATTAGAGATCTGTGTATTTAGGAATAGGAAGTAGCAGAAGTATAAATCAAATGACTCCTGCGTGCATGAAGCAGTCCTCAAAACGACATTCTTTTTTTCTTATTTTTTTAAATGACAGTTCTTAAATTCAAGATCCTTGAACGAATAAACCACAGACCTAGATATGGGTCTCTCTCATCCAAAGAAATAGGCGAGAGCTTTAAATAGTTCATGGGGAAAGTCCATCACCTTTTAAATGCATCCCCCCACAAACTCTTTGAAGGCTGGGGACATGCATGCACTCTAGCAGCTTTCCCCGGAAGGCTATGTAGCATCCCTTCCCCAACGGAAGAGGCTGTCTTATTACCTTGCTCCACGTTCTCCACGGTCCCATACTGAGCCAGAAGCCCATCCAACACCTGAAACAGAAAAGGAAAGCTTCGTTCATGTCAGGGGGATTAGACAGTCACAAAGACTGGCCAGGATGGGCCATTCACGGCCACTTAGTCCACTCCCATTCGGGGTGACCTGGAAGGACATGGCGGAACTGCTCCCGGCACTTCTAAGGTGGGCAATCGTTACAAAGCTGACTGCTCTTCTTTGCCCTGCAGAGTTGCTGTTGGGCTTAACCAGCCAGCCTTGCAGGAAGCAGTTTGATGCTTAACCCACTGCGCCCCAACAGCACCTTAAACCCAAGGGATTATGGGAGTAATGCCATCAAATTGGTATTAAAGGTTTTCTATAAAAATCGAGCTAAATAAACATATGGGACACTCATGTGCTGACTGGCTTCCACGGAGATTTGTTCACTAGGGGGAAGGCCTCATTCTGATTGATACTCTGAGGGTTCAATTAGCCTGGACTGTGAGGAGCCGGCTATCACTCTCCTACACTGATGCACGCTGCCATGCTCTCAGGCTGTGATGCACACAGCCTTTTCCTGTATCGGTTCCTGGCTTTTATGTTTAGCTTATATTTTACCTTTTTGTATAAACTATATAGCTTGCTCTTAGTCACTATGCCTTTGTATTGTTTTATAGTGCTTACATATGTTGTAACCTTTAGTCCATTAGATCATATTGTAGCTTTGTGATGGGTTGCTTTAAGTTGCCCGCTTTACTCCTGTATACCCTTATTAGCATACAGACCAAGTTGAGGACTACAGCTCCTTTTGCGCGCCTTTTCCCCCTTATTCGGCACTCATCTAGGATTGGCCCCTGTTGACTCTACCTCATTAGCATAAGCTGTGACCTTTACTCCTGACCATTGGCTATATGTACCCTGAGTTTCGCCCCAATAAACGAGACTTGCTCCGACTCCTGTCTTGTCTCCATTTCCTGCGTCTCCTGCCCATCTTCGTTTCCAGGCCTCCAGATCGGGACATCACGTTGAGTGACCTGCGGGCCGGGTCACTGGACCACAGAGCCCCACAGCCTTGGTGATGGTCGTGAAGTCACTGTTCACCGGGACGGCTGCAATCACCTGCTGCTCTTGAGATGCTGAGCAGAATAAAGTACCAGGCTCACTCCACGCAAGAGGTAGCAATTCTTCTTTCACTCCTCCTACACAGATCTTTTCATTTCACAAAGCAGTGGGATTGTTTAAGTTCTCCATATTATACACACAGAGACACACACATATACACACATGTAGATGCATTTTTGCTTGTTTAAGTCTATATAGTGGTTCATCTCATCAAGGAGGGAACACATCCAAATTGGTTAGACTCTCTTGCTGTAGCGAGAGCAAATTGTGATCGGTCATTTTGATCGCCTGCCACGTACTGCTGCTGGGCGTGATAAAGATATCCTGTGTTAAGTAACGGAGAAGCTAGACAAAGCCATCTGCTTCCTGGTAGGGCGATCTTAACATGCATTGGCCTCCCAAGTGCAGTCAGCACTCTGTTCACAAGGTGCCAGGGCTACTCTGCTTTATCAGTGCCGCCGTCATGCACGAAATCTGAAAAGATGTCTTCATGGTCACTGAAAGCAACTTATTTGAAAATAGACAAAAACTCACACAAACTAACAAAAACTTTCTATTTTCGTTAGTCCACCCCCACACCACCCCACGCCCCCACACACAAATTCTCATTTTGAAGGGTAACCAAACCGCTTTATGTGAAGGCCTCAAGCCAGGTGGATACTGTTTCACAGTTTGGCTGGTGGTTTGCTGCTGCAGAAAAGAGTCCGAAGTGCACAGTAAACCCACACCCGACCCACTGCTGTGCAGGGCACGCCAATTCACACGGGCCCTACAGGACCAGGGAGGGCTGCTCGGTGGGTTTCCATGTCTGTTGGAGAGGTGGGGAGGAATGCCACGACACGGCAATCATCCATGAAACAGTGGCAGTCAGAGGCAGGAAACAAAAGGGGCTGGATGGGAAACGGCTTTGATGGGTAAGGCCTCAGCTGCACACGACAGAGAGCTTTTGGAAAAGTACGCCTCTATGGGATGAAGCAAACAGGCTCTTCCTGAAGAGCAGCTGGCGGGCTGGAACTTTGGGCCCGGGTTAGCAGTCTCAGTCCCACTGGGGCTCTATTCTGCATGACAGAGAGGCAAACAGGAGGCGACTTGGGAAAGCTCAGGGTAAAATTCTGCTTTCTCCCCCCACAAACTTTTAGAAAATCCCTTGTTACAGTACCAAACATGAACTTAAACTCATTGCCACCAAGTTGACTCCAACCACAGGACACACTAGAAGAGGCCCGCAGAGCTTCCCAGGCTGGACGTATCTGAGGAAGGTCTGTCACGGCTCCTGCCTGCAGAGCCCATCCTATGGTGGCCCCCGTGCACCTTCTAAACAGCTGTTCCCCCAAATCCTCGAATTTGCAACCACTGAGTTGCGGCTGACTCAGGGAGGAGCTCAGAGAGGCCCCGTGGCTGCTGAGCCTGTAACTGCTCACAGGAGTAGAAAGCACAGTCTTTCTCCCACAGAGCAGCGGGTGCTTTTGAACGGCTGACCACGTGGCTTGAAGCCCAGCGCCTAACTGCCGTACCACCAGGGCTCCTTCCAACATCTGTTAGAGGCTCTGTAGGAAAATCTGAACACCCCAGTCCTTCAATGAGGAGGAGGACAGACAGGAGGCAAGCATCCCCAGCTGGTAGAAAGTAGGTTGAGGCAGCCTCAGGAAGCCGGTACACAGACTGCTTACCTCCCACTGCAGGTGCGGAGGGATGTTTCGAATCTGGATCTTCCTGCTCCTGTAACGAGAAGACCGCAGGTGGTTACCTTTTCTCTTGGGCACCGTGTTAGCAGACAGTGTGTACAGAACGAAAATCGCACTCGGTGTCAGCTTGCTCGGCATCTTCACCAAGGCAGCCACAATGAGTCCTTGAGCACTGTGCTCTAAGACCTTGAACTCCACAAGGAAAAGCACAGGGCACACGCTAAGGAAAACGCAGCAGACTCAAGAAGCACGCAGTTTAAATGCACATCTGTCTTTGTGATTTCCTTATAAAACCTACTGTCTCGGAGTGAATTTCCCAAGCTGTATGGGAACTCCCTTTGAGTGGTTGGTGGATTCAAACCCCAGGGAAATTCACAAAAAAACCCTCAGTGGGCTGAGCCCCGGTGGCGTAGTGGTTGTGCGCGGGACTGCGGCCCACTGGGACGGAGGTTCAATTCCAGCAGTGGGGCTGGGCCTCCTACTCTCACCACCGGAGAGCAGTGATGCCAAAAAAAAAAAAAAACCCTCAGTGTTTGATTCGGACTTAAATCCATGAAGGGGTGGCCTGCTTTATATATATATATATATATATATATATATATATATATATATATATTACATATTGTAAGTCCAACGTTACAAAATAAATTAAGAAAGTGATTAACTGTAAGAGAAACAAATTCTTCGTGGAAGCAACGTTCATCATAGCTATACAATTTGTTTATCTGGAAGGAGCCCTGGTGGTGGAGTGGGTATGTGCGGGGCTGCAACCACAAGCTCATCAGTAGGACACCAACTGCTCCTGGGGGAAGGGGGGCGCGGGGGGCGGAAGACGAGACTCTCTGTGCACGTCGAGTGCGTCTTGGGAGCCCACAGGGGCAGCGCTACTTGTCCTACAGAGTTGGAATCGACTAGTGACAGTGAGTTTTTATTTCAAAATGAGTCTCTAGAGAGACTGAATCTTCTCTCTGGCCCTGGCTGGCACAAAACTGGTTCACAGGCCTCCCTCTGATGCCTCCGTCTCGCCTTTGCCATCCATCTCATACTCAGTACCACTGACGTCCTAACACAGATGCGACTGGCCACTCCGCCTGCCTTCCTCAGAAACCGTCCTTCAAGGACTCCACGCCAGGTCCAATGCCCATCACAGCCCCGCTCCACTTCTGCCCGTGTGCCCCAAGCTTCAAATGCCACCACTGTTGCAAATCGTCCCACGTCTGCGCCAGGAGTTCATGAACGTGCCCCACAACCCCATGTTCTTTCCAAACCCAGACTGAGAGGCCAGCAAGGAGGCCTGCTGGGTTGGTTATTTTAACTGCAAACAGAACTAGGACTGTACCCAGTCACGCAGAGGACACTCTTTTAACATAGATACACATGGACTCTCCTGGCCTCTGGGATTCAGAATGCCCCACTCTCATAGGCAAGAACAGCAAATGTTTGGGTTAGAAGGGGTAAGAAGCCCTGTTTCCATACCGGGTAAAGGGTATGACAGCCCTACAGCCATCCTGTTGCTGGAGAACTGGCTACGTGGGCTAGTTCTATCCTCTGGTTCATTGGGAATCTAACACATGTGCCTGTGCGAGCTGGGCAGTGAATGGGAAGTCAGAGAAGGACAGATACAGTTGAGTGAAGGTGGCCGTGTCACGGCTGCCACAGAACTCGCAGGCCTGTCCTGGAGCCTGGTCCACACGCTCCTCAGCACGCATGACCGACACATCTCCTGCACTCTGGACCGATTCTCAGCAGGGCACCAGGCAGTCCCCGGCAAAGGACGCTACACTGGGAGAGCGCTGATAGAGGCACCTGATAGAGGAAGGAGTCACACAGTGGCGCACGCTCGCTCTCGCTCTCTCTCTCTCACATACACACACACACACACACACACACACACACACACACACACACACACACCCCAGTCTCCAGAAATGGCTATAATGGCTATCTTGAGGTTGGCAGCCTGAGCTGGCTCATTCACTCCTTCTTAGAGGGAGGTCATGAAGGAGGTGACTGGCGTTTGTCACAGGCCTGAGGGTCTCCTGCTGAGAGTCCGCCTCCCTCAGCATCTTGCCAGACATGCATGCACCTAAAAGACAGTATGTGTCCAATTCGGCTTATCACTGGCCCAAACCAGGGCTGGGCACGGCCTTATAGGACTCGACCCTTCTGGTGGCATGGCCTGCTAGTGGGGAAGGGTGCGGAAGCCTGGTAGGCAGGCACAGACCCCAGCAGGGCTGGGACAGTCATTTGTGCTGGAGGCTGCACAGTTTTTGATTCAGGAAGGGGCACCATGTGGCGGTCAGGCCAGGTCTGACTCAGACACCTGCAGACCTGCTTCCAACTTCTTGGGGGTTTTGCCCATTTACTTGTTCTTGGGTAATTGCCCTCTGAGTACAGTGCGTGGATAAGCCAGTATTAGGGGCGCTTACTTTGACTGTCAAGACAGGAAAGAGGACTGCAAAATATTCATGGTGAAATGAAATGAAAAGATAATGGAATTTTGCTGCAAATCTTTTGAAGTGCCCATCTGTACTACAGGCTACATATGCACCATGTCTGGCACGGCGTCACCTTTAACAGGAAGATAAATAGGAGACTATGTGTTCCCCACGCCCCATTCTCTAAGTAGAATTCCCTAATTCTATTTATTTAAATTAATAAATCATTTATTGGGGATGCTAACAGATCTTACAACAATCCATACATCAATTTTATCAAACACAGGTTGCCATCATCATTTTCAAAACATTTTGTCTGCTTGAGCCCTTGGTACCAACTCCGCTTTTTCTCCCTCCCACCCTTATGAACCCTTGGTAAGTTATGTTATTATTTTCATATCTTACACCACCCACTGTCTCCCTTTGCCCATGTGTCCATTGCTCGTTCCTGAGGAAAGGGGGGTAATATATAAGTCTATCACTGTAGTCAGTTCCCCAGTTCTCCCCCTCTTCCCCAGTCCCTCTCCCCTCCCCACTCTCCCCTCATGGTATCTGTACTCCCGTTTCTCTTGCTAAAGGGGTCCTGGATAAATCTGTCCTGGATTCTATGTGTCCAGAGTTCTTATCTGTACCAGGGTGCGATCTATCAAGATTTTCAGGGTAGAAGTGGGTCGTGATAGTGGGGGGAGAGAGCATTAAAGAACCAGAGGTATGCTGTGTGTTCCATCAGAGCTGTGCTGTACCTTGCTTGACTCGTTCCTTGTGACCCTTCTGAGGGAACATCCAATTATCTACAGATGGGCTTTGGGTCTCCGTTCAGACCCCCTGATTTGCATTGATTTATCTGTTTATCTGGGGTCTCTGATGCCTGGCACCTGATGTGTCGACACCTCATGCACCACCTCCAACTTTTTAAGATCTGAAGCACACTAAGAACTGAGATGTATTTATTTAACTGTGACCAAGATCCAATTAAAAACATCAACAACAAACAACAACAACAAAAATACAATTATGTTTCTAGAAAGTGATTACCCTAACAAGGTCCTCAGCTCCTTGTCATCTGTGACTGAAACTAACCAGGGTGAAAACATATGTGTGCATACTAATGAGCTCAGATAACATGACGCAATGAAATACAAGCTATAACCTATACTAAGATACTTAAGTAGTGGCAGAGTGGAGGGAAGGTGAGGGAGAAAGGGGAAACCCATTAAAAGGATGTAAATATACCCCATTCCTTGGGGGACGGACAACAGAAAAGTAGGTGAAGGGAGACATCAGACAGTGTAAGACATGAAAAAAAAATGATAAATGATCAAGGGTTCATGGGAGAGGGAGGGACGGGGAGGGAAGGAAAAAATGAGGAGCTGATACCAAGGGCTCAAGTAGAAAGAAAATGTTTTGAGAAATGATGGGGACAACAAATGTACAAGTGTGCTTGACACAATGGATTGTGTTAACAGTTGTAGGAGCTCTCAGTAAAATGATTTAAAAACAAAACAAACAAATACTTAAGCATATAAATGTCTGTCTTCTGCTGTTGCTGTTGTGAGGCCCCGTGGGGACAGTTCCAGCCCAGTGACGCTGTGCACCGTGGCAGGAAGCACAGCACAGTCTGCGCCCACCACCCTGGTTGTGGTTCCCATGCAAGAGCCCATCACTATGGCCTCAGTGATCATCCATCTCTTTTCCACTTCCCCTCCTTTCACCAAGCCCAATGCTCTTCTCCAAGGACTAGTCTCTCCTGACATCCCCCAAGTAGGCAAGACAGTCTTGCCGACCTTGCCTCTAAGGAGAACTCTGGTCAAACTTCCTCCAGGACAGTTGTTTGTCCGTGGTACTTTCAATGTTGCTCACTAGCACTATAATTCAAATGCAGTCCTTGTTATTAAATGTCCAATTTTCATATGCATATGAAGCAACTGAAAATACCATGGTTGGGTCAGACATACCTTAGCCCTCAAAGCAACATCCTGGTTCTTCAATACTTTAAAAAGGTCATATGCAAAGTTAAGGAGCCCTGGTAGTGCTTTTGCATTGAGGGGTGAACAACATGGTAATTAGTTCGAAACTACCAGCTGCTCCACAGGGGCAAAACCAGGCTTTCTACTCCTGTAAAGGGCAACCATCTTGGATGTTCACAGGGGCAGTTCTACACTGCGCTACAGGGTCACTATGGTGCGCCATGAACTTGAGGGCAGTGTGCATGTGCGCGTGTTTGAGTGCGGATTTACCCAATGCAATGTATTGTTTGATCTCTTGACAGCAGCTTCCATGAGCACTGAGCGTCAATACATGCATGACAAGAATCTTTGACAATTTCAATCTTTTCTTGATTTACCATGCTGCTAACTATTACTCTTGTGAGGATTTTGGTTCTCTTTACATTGAATTGTATTCCATACTTAAGACTGCAATTGTGTGTGTGTGTGGGGGGGGGTAGGCGAGAGAGGAACTGATAGCAGCTGATAATTACTTTCAAAGGAAAGTAAATGTCTAGAAAAGAATGATGGTCACATATGTATAAATATGCCCGATACAACTGATGTACGGATTGTATTAAGAGTTGTAAGCACCCCCAATAAAATGATCTTTTATTAAATAAAGAAAAAAAGATAAAGAGAGAGGGAAATACTGTAATCATTGATCTTCACTGTTGAGCAAGCAAGGGTGTGGCATCTGTATATGATCGGTTTTAATAAGCCTTCCTCCAATCCTGACGCCACATTCTTCTTCATATAATCCAGCTTCTCTGGTGATTTTTCCAGCCTATAGACTGAATAAGCATGGTCAAAGGTCAATCCTGCACCCACCTTTCCTGATTCTAAACCATGTAGCTTTCTCGTGTCTTTCACACAACTGCTCCATGATCCATGCCTAAGTTCCACGTGAGCCCAGTGAAGTATTTTGGAATTCTTACTACTCTCAATGCTTTCCATAGTTTGTTATGATCCAGTTAAACACTTGGCATAGTCAAAAAAACACACCTAATGAGCTTTCTGCTATCCTCTGCTTTAGCTAATGTGTTAGTCAAGGTAGACTAGAGAAACAAATTCATAGACATGCATATGGATATAAGGGAAAGGTTTATATACAAGAGGAATGGAACATTGAGAAAGCATCCCAACCCAGTCCAGTCCGAGGTCCTAAGTCTGATGTTAGCCCATATGTCCGATTACCAGTCTATAAAGTCTCCTTCCGACTCATGAAGCACGTGCGATGACACCAGGACAATCACAGGTGAGTGGGTGCAGAATCTTGTGTGTCCGGTAGCAGTAGAAGCATCTCAACACTTGCAGGGGTCTCCCTGTGGCCTCCTGAGCATCTCAGCACTGGCAGGTGTCTCCATGTGGCTTCTCCAGCTGGAAGTTTGGCTCCATCAGAGCAAGCCCATGTGGCCTCTCCTCCGGCTCCTCCATTCCACAGGAATCAGGATTGATCAGCATGCTGTCATCTCATCTTGTCAGTAGCTCATCCTCTCAGAGACTGAGTCAAGTCTTTCTTCTCCAACTGGGAAATACCATGAGATTTCCCAGAATTCTCAGGAGAAAGGCATGCCCACACAGAGGCCTCATTGACTATCTCCAGATTGACAGGCTACACTCCACCCCTACATCCCAATCATGAAATTGACATCAAGTACATGACTGCCACAGCAAAGATCCATCTGACATTGGCAACGATATCCTTTGCGGCCAGCCCTCTTCAGAATCCAAGCTGACCCGCTGTGGGATGATCTTCAGTAAAACGTGACTTGCAGGCAACATCGAGGACACTGCTCTTTAACACGGGCATTCTGCTAGGTCCCTTTTCTTTGGAACAGGCACAAATATGGGTCCCTTCCAGTACGCCTTCTATAGAGCAACAACAAAAGCACAGCCCCACTCACTGCCACCGAGCCATTCTCATAATGGCCCTCATCTGTGGTTTCTGAGGTTGTAAAGCTTTATGACGATAGGCTCATCTTTCAGGAGAAAGAAAGAGTGGCAGGTGGGTTTGAACTGCCAACCTTTGTGTGGAATATAGTACAGATATATTGTCTTTGTAAAAGCAAAGGAAATCACACATCCCATCACCAGCAACATCCTCTCAGCATCTTTTTTGGTGATGTTCGAATAATTTCAGTGCCTCAAACAGTACTCAATTTGCTCTTTCCACCCCTGTCTCTATTCCTTGTCTTTCTCATGTTTCCTTCCTCCCAAGTCCAAGACTCCCGGAAACAGCTCAGGCGCACAGCCACCGGCACATCCACTAGGAGATTTGTTGCCAAGAGCTGGCTTCTTTTTCCTGCCCCCTCTACCTTGTCATCTGCTTTCCCAGGAACATCAGTGGTCTTCAAGCAAGTGGCTTTCTTTCCTCTGGTGCATGCAGGACAGGCGGCTGCTGACTGAAAGGCTTCTGGGATGGGGGTTGGGGCAGTGAGTCTCTAACACAGACGCCATTGCCAACCTTACCTTTGATTAGAAGTAATGACTCCTGTGGAGGTGGGGACTTTCCCAGCCAACAGGCAGCACACAATGGCATGCTGTGACTTGCTGCAGAAACAGTTTCACAATTAACACAGATGTCCATGCCAGAAGCCAAGAGTCTTTCATGCCGGGGAATGAAGAGATAAAACAAACAGTATTTTTGTTTGTTTGTTTGTTTGTTTTTGTTTCTTTTGGGGGGGCCATCACTGCCCTCTGGTGGTCATGGGAGCTACCCAGCCTTGCTGCTGCTGCATTTGAATCTCCAAGCCAGTGGACAGCACTCAACCACTACGCCACTGGGATTCAGGCCCAAACAGTATTTTTACTTGTGGGGAAAAGAAAGGAACAATTCCCCAGACCCAAGCCATCAAATGGAGTCTCGCTGATAGCAAGCCTGTAGAGGACTCCCAAGGCTACAAATCTTTTTGAGAGCAGTCTTCTTGTTCTCCTGCGGAAGGGCTGATGGGTTTGACCAATCAACCTGTGGCCACCAGTCCAAAGCTTACCTGACATCCCACCTGACTCCAGAAAGCTTGGAATCCATAAAAACATGAAATCCTGTTCTGCAAGTTCCCCTTTTGGGATCAGTATTCTTCTATAAGCTCTTCTGTCAAGCTTTTAAGTCAAAATAAAAATATTCAGTAATATGAACCCTCTTCAGCTTAACAATATGAACCTATAAAGTGACAATAAAGCCTCTGAGGAACATGCCCCTCAAAGAAACCATTATAGGAGACCAAGTGATGGTCTCCGTCAGCCCCCCCGCCCCCCAAAAAAAAATTCAGAAGGCAGGAAGGGGCAGGAGAACTGATGAGAGGGCACGGGAAGCTGGACTGGGATGAGCAGAGGGGTCGTATTGGGAGGAGTCAGAGCAACGTATGAAACAAGATGTGTAAACATTGCTGAGTGGGAAACGAGTTTCCCCCAAATCACAATAAGATATTTGAAGAAAAAGAAAATTTAGCAACAGTTGCTGGGCAACATTGCAGTTCTCCGGGTCTCATGGCAAAGAGCTGTTCAAAGGAGCCAACAGGCTCCCAGTGCAGACTCTCCACCTCTGTGGCCCCAGGGGCGCTTATCAACTGCTCTGCCTTGGAAGGGTGCTTGTAAGATATTAAGACCCAAGTGAATGACTCAATACACATGAACTAGGCGACCGAACAAAGCCTCAAACGTGTTATGAGATCCCATGAACCACACCTACAGCTCTAAACCAAGACATGCCACATGGTGCTGGGGTGTACACAAGGAGCCTCCACACCTGCAGGCTTTGTTGTTTTTTTTACATCATTTTATTGGAGACCTGTACAACTCTTATCACAGTCCACACACACATACCTTTTGTTAAGCACATTTGTACATTTGTTGCCATTATCATTCTCTAAACATTTGCATTCTACTTGAGCCCTTGATATCAGCTCATTTTTCTCCCCCCCCCACGAACCCTTAATAATTTATAAATTTTTGTTTTGTCACATCTTATACTGTCTGATGTCTCCCATTACCCACTTTTCTGTTGTCCATCTGTAGATCCTTGCAATTGGCTCCTCCTTTCTACCCTACCTTCCCTCTACCCTCCCGGTATCGCCACTCTCACCACAGGTGCCGAGGGGTTCCTCTGTCCTGGATTCCCTATTTCCAGTTCACATCTGTACCAGTGTATTCAGCCTCTGGTCTAGGCAGATTTGTAAAGAAGAATTGGGATCATGATGGGGGTGGAGGGGGAGAGAAGCATTAAAGAACTAGAGGAAAGTTGTATGTTTCCTTGTTGCACCCTGACTGGCTCTCTCCCGTGATCTTTCTGTAAGGGGATGTCCAGTTGTCTACAGATGGGCTCTGGGTCTCCATTCTGCACTCCCCCTCATTCACAATGATATGATTTCTTGGTTTTTGATGCCTGATACCTGATCCCATCAATACCTGGTGATCACACAGGCTGGTGAGCTTCTTCTATGTGGGCTTTGTTGCTTCTCAGCTAGATGGACCCTTGTTTCTCTTCAGCTTGGTGGCTTTTGTAGATATGTAAGATGCAACTTTTTATAAGTGTACAACTTATTACCAGTTACAGCATTAATCACTATGCAACCGTAACCTTCATCAATGCAATCTTTCCATCACTCTAAACCAAAAGTACTTGACATACTGTACTTTCCATAAACATAACCTCCCATTTTCCCCACCTTCTATCCCTGGTAAGGACCAATACACTTTGGTCTTTTTATTTTTTGTCTTTTTATATAAATGAGGCCACTCAATATAGTTGTCCTTTTGTGACTTACTTAGTCCTTTGAGCACAATGTCTTCAAGCTCCATTTGCACAACACGCATCAAGACTTTAGTTCTCTTTCTGTGTAGAACTCCACTGTGTGCATGTTCCACATGTCATTCATCCACTCATCCACTGGAAAGCACTGAGGTTGCTTCCACCTTGGGGCAATTATGAACACTGCTGCTATGAACCCTGGGACACGTGTGTTTGTTTTCCTTGCTGTTTACGCCAGCGGCATATGCCTGAGTATATTCCTAGCAGTCAAATTGCTGGGTTTCGTGGCAGTTTTAGTTTCAGGGTTTGTTTTTAGTTTTCCAGAAACTGTCACCTTGGTTTTCACAACAGCTGCTGTGCAATTTTGAATTCCCACTAGCAGGAGATAAAGGTTCTAGTTTCCCCAAACGCTTGCAACATTTGTTATTTATTTCCATCACAGCCATTCTTGTGGGCGTGAGGCGGCATTTCACTGTGATGTGATGTGCATGCCGCCTATAGCAAATGCTTCTGAGCATCTCCTCATGTGTCTGGTGACCATCGGAATGTCCTCTGCAGTCATGTGGTTGTCAAACTTGGATAGACCGTGGTGTCAAGCTCTTTATTTAAAAAAGCAAATCTGATTCTGATAAGAGATATAAGAGGCCCCAATAAAAGCATTTTGGGGAGAAAAAAGCCCAAAACAAAAAACTAAGTTTTCTTTTCAGTTAGTTTACACAGTAAGTTAGATACTCATTTAACAATTTCTATACAATTTGTTCAATGACATTAGTCTTTTTTTCAATTAAAAGAAAGGCAAAAATAATCTTAAAATAGAACAAATTAAGAATAGATTAAAAGGGAAAATGAATGAGAAAATTTTAAATTTCAACCTAACTATACCTGCATTAATTCACTTTCTGATGTACTGCCTGAGAACAGGGCTTTGTAAATCTCTGTGCAACGGTCTGAGGGAATTCAATGGAGGCTTATTTCCTGTGGGTTCTCGGACAAGTAGATTTTGGGCTTTTACTGTCATCCATCGCCTTCTACAAACTGAGTGTTGAAAATTTAAACTCTACTAGATTTCCCTCCTCTGACCTTAGATTTTGTTGTTTACAATTCTTTTTTTGCTTGTTTTGTTTTGTGTTTGGACATCACTGCCCTCTGGTGGTCGTGGGAGCTACCCAGCACTGCTCCTGAGAGCCGCCGCTGGATTTGAAGCGCCAAGCCTGCGGGCTGCAGTCCTGCACTCAACCATTTACGCCACCGGGGTTCAGCCCTATTTATAATTCTTAAATCAAAGAAGCTGATACGCTTTTTCTGTGTGGGCTTAGCTTTTACCACACACAGATAAATGCTTGCATTAAGATAAGTTGTTAAGACCCTGGGTGCTATTCTTTCTGATTCTTTGATCAAACATTAGTCTAGGTGTTGCTGTCAGGGTATTTTTTAGATGTGATTAACATCTACAATTACTTGACTCTAAGTAAAAGAAATTACCCTTGGTCACATGGTTGGGCCTCATCCAATCAGGAGAAGACCAACCAAGAGAAAATAATCATTTATCATAGGTTAATGAAGGTGGGAAGATGGAGAGGGAGGGAAAAAATGAGGAGCTGATACCAAGGACTCAAGTAGAAAGAAAATGTTTTGAAAAGGATGATGCTTGATACAAAAGAAGTATAGAATGGCATGATATCTGTAAAAGCCTCCAATAAAAAAATAATTAAGACTTTTTAAAAAAATCCTGCCTGGGTTTCTAGCACTTGGCGTGTTCTACAAATTTCAGACTCAAGTCTGTCAATTGTCTTGAGCATTTACTCATCACCTGCTCTACAAACTTTAAATTTACCATGTCCACACTCATAGGAGACAATAACTTAAAATAAAGCCCTTTACATACTTAAATATTATGTATAAAATCTCTACATGTACATTCCTAGAGACCTATAAACATAAACATACAAGAAGCTTCACAAAGTTTCCGTCCACTAACCCTTCTTCATACTCCTTACTTTCATAAGTCTCCCACTCCCCATGCTTAGCAGCCACCGGTACACTTTGGTGGGAACCTGGACTGAGAGGACCACACAACGTCCCCACAAACTTTGTGAGGCCCCTCGTTTGGAGGCAATAGATGTTTGATATAGAGTGTGTGTGTGTGTGTGTGTGTGTGTGTGAGAGAGAGAGAGAGAGAGAGAGAGAGAGAGAGAGAGAGAGAGAGAGAGAGATAGATAGATAGATAGATTACAGCCCCCGGGGATGTAAATGACTCATGCCCTTGGAAGCGCTCCCATGGTGGAAGGTTCAAGTTCATGCTGGGATCCAAGGAAGGCCTTAGGAGGCTACTTTGGAAATGCAGAGAGTAAAAACTGCATGGAGCACACACCTCCAGACCTACTGACACACCGGTCGCCACCAGACAGACATTCGTTGCTTTTATTCCCTTTTATACACAGTCCCCTACAGCGCATTTTATCTGGAGACCTCGGGTCGACGTGGTGGCTCTAATAGTATCACGTCCACCCAACAACAAGGCCCTGCCGTCTGGTCAGTGCCGGCTGAGGGGTCGAGCCCGGGGTTCTGACAGGAATAGAGACTCCCCTTCTCAGCAGCAGCAGCAGCTGGTGACTTCAACTGCTGATCCCTGGTGAGCAGCTCACATCACCTGAGACACCCCCAGGCTTCCCCGGAGTGGCAGGCGAAGACCCTCCCGGGGGAGTGCTCTGCTGTGACCGATCCAGGCTGCTTCCACAGGCGCAGAGGCCCCTTGTGAGAGCCACTTCCCGGGGTGGGGGGGAGTCTTGGCGAGGGATCAGGGAAGGAGGAGGTCCTTAATAGTCCCAAGGGCTGCCAGTGAGGCCGGAAACTGCCGGCTCAAAGCTGCCATTTCCACAAGGTGGCGAATTAGTGCTGTGGCCATACTCTGCTTGCTATGGTGATTTTGACCTCAACTGCCTGTAGAACCCACACTCACATTTTTAAAGGAACACCTTTCAGCAGAGAAACACCAAGACTGGGCAGCACACAGACTTGAAACACAGTGGCAGTGGGCAGCTGGACTCAGTACCTGGGTCCTGTCCAGCGCCAGCGATCCCGGCAAAAATGGACTGCAAAGGGCCAGTGAGACCTCCGGGTGCAGGGCAGCTGGTTCTGCTGATTTTTACAGGGAGTTTGCAGATGTCAGCAAATCTGAACCTTACACAGGGGCCGCCCACTGTCACTCTCTAGGTTTTTAGATAGAAAAACAACATGGTCTTTGCACAAAGTCAAAAGGTATCAAAGCACGCAGTAGAAAAAATATCCTCTACACCTTTTCTCCAGGTCTGCCGTCCTGGTCCCAGTGTTTTTAACCCTTCGAGGACAGTCTCCCCTCTCCAGCCGCACACATGCACGTGCACGCACCCCTTATTCCCAGTTTAAAGCTCTGCATTTGCGCTTCCCACTAAGCAACCTTGGAGATGGTTTCAGGTCCACACACACAAAGCTGTGTTTTTCTCTGTGTGTGTGACAACTGTCTAATATTCAATTTTCTAAACGCACCATTAAGTACTTTAATTGGCCTCCCACTGATGGAAATGTTCCTATCTGCTATTTTCAAATGCTGTAACGTTGCCGTGCACGGGACTGTAAATAGTGCATCCACTGTGAAGAACGGTATGGTGCCGCCTTCCAGAATGGAACTAGGAGGACTGTGTGATCCAGACGTTAACCACACTTGGTACAGAATCTAGGAAACAAGAGCTGCGGTATGAATACACGCATGTTCAAGTTGATTAGGATGGAAGCTACGGAAGCCCCCGGCAATGAAAGAACAGGTGGACTCTGTTCGACACACACCATGGAATACTATGGAAAACTGAAGAGAATCGAGGAATCTGGGGAACACCTCACGACACAGATAAACCTGGAGGACAAGCTGAATGAAATACCAGGTGGCACCCCCCAAAACAGAATCCAGCTGCCCCTCCACTCTATGTATTTAAGTATTTTCACACAACAACCATATCACCTTCAAAGTACTCTCCATTGTACTGAATACGTTTGTCACATCTGCAGTTTCATTCTTGGAAACACTTTCCAAACTCATCTGTTTGGATAGCTGACAGCACCTCCCTCGTCTTATCCTCAGCCTCTTCTACAGCACCACAGTCCTGTCCTTTTGTGGCCCTCTTCATGTGTGGAAAGAACAAGAAGTTGCACAGAGTGAGGTCAGGTAAGGTGTGGAGGGCAAGAGAGGCATGCAGCTTTTTTGCCAAAAACTGGTGCCCCGAGATGACCGCGTGCATGAGTAGGTGCACTGCCATCCCAGCCTGCCACAGATCAGGCCTCTGCGTCGCGCACTGTGACAGCCTTTTCAGAACCTCTACTTGGAACGCTTGAGGCATAGTCTGACCTGGAGGAAGGAAAGCTGTGTGCACTATGCCCCTCACATCAAAGACACACATGAGCATCTTCGTGATCTGTGAGTCCACTTGGTAAGATGACGATGGTGTCACCCAGTGGCTTGACTGATGCTTGCTTTGGGGGTCATAAGAATAGCACCATGGGGCTGAGCCCCGGTGGTGGCGTAAGTGGTTGAGTGCGGGACTGTGGCCCGCGGGCTTGGTGGTTCAAATCCAGCGGTGGCTCTCAGGAGCAGTGCTGGGTAGCGCCCACGACCACCAGAGGCAGTGATGCCCCCCTCAAAAAAAAAAAAAGAATAGCACCATGTCGCGTCACCAATAATGACCATGGGGGGGAAGGCTGGGTTGCTTTGAAGCTGTTCTTTCAAATCACAGCAGGCTTCCACTCCATGCTATTTTTCCTGGTCAGTCAGAACCCAGGGCACATATTTCACATCAACCCTTCTCGTTCCCAAATCTTCTGTTAAAATTCTCTGAAACAAGCTCCAAAATAGTTCTTCAAGGGTTAGGCACTTGTCTTTACGCACAAGTCCACACATTTTGTCGATATTTTCATTGGTTCAGGAAGTTGACATGTGTGTATCCCGATGGCATAGTGAGTAACATGTTGGACTGCTAACTACAAGATGAGCAGTTCAAAACCACCAGCCGCCCTGGAGGAGAACGACCAGGCTTTATACTTCCCCAAAGACAGATGTTTTATTGGCACATAATCCACTTTTTCAATTGTTCAATCATATCAAAAATAATCCTCACCACAGTCAATTTTAGAACATTTCCTTTATTTTCTACCCACCCCAGGATTAAAGTGCCTTTAAAATGAGTTATGCAATCATGTTAGGTTCTGATGCTCCCCCCCTCCCCCCGCGTTTTGTTTTTAACTCTATGATAAGCATCTACCTATCTACCTACCTACCCGCCACCCACGTAGTCATTCCCAAGGCTGCTGTTACAAATGGTCATAAATGGGATAGTTTACAGTAAGTCAGTCCATTCTTCCACACTTCTGGAGGCTCTAAAACTCAGTGCCAGCAAGTCCACTCTGTTTCATAGAGCTCCTGCAGGACAGAGTACCACTGCCCCTTTGGGATTCTGAAACTTTCAATCTTTACAGGAGTAAACAGAACACCTAACTCACTGCCAGCAAGTCAACAGCAACTCACAGCAAGAGGAGAGCGCCTTGACTTTTAGAAGCAGCTGGTGGTCTTGAACCAATGACCTTATGATTTGCATCTCAATGCATAACGGACTAGACTGTTTGGGAGGTCAGAAGTCCAGATTCAAGATGTTCCAGGACCATGCTCTCTCCGTTCCTTGCTTCTTCCGAGTTGGGGCAGCCCACGCATGCCCAGACTGCGGTAGTATGACTCTAAATCTGTCTCCTTCCCACTCCATCATTGTCCCTCTGGCTCTTCTTAGAGCAGTGGTTCTCAACCTTCCTAAGGCCGTGACCCTTTCACACAGTTCCTCATGCTGTGGTGATCCCCCAACTATAAAATTATTCTTTTTGCGACTTCATCACTGCAGCTTCGCTATTGCGATGCATCAGGCAACCCCTGGGAAAGGGTCATTCAACCCCAAAGGAGTCACGACCCACAGGTTGAGAACCGCTGCCTTATGAGGATGCCAGTCCCATTGCTTCAGGGCTCACCTGGTGTTGATGACAGGCAGTGGTCTGCTAGCCACAGGGCTGGTGGCGCTGTTCCAGTAAAGATTTACACCCCAAGCCCCCTACAGGGGTGCTATAGGTGGGAATTGACTTGATGGCAGTGCGTTGGCTTTGTTTTTCCTCCACTACCACCCTATTTTATTGTAATTACATCTTCGTTGACTCTATATACAAAGAAGGTTATAATCTGAGATTCTGGAAAGAACACATATTCTTTTAGGGGGCACCACCTAATCCAGCTCACTACTTATCTGTATCCATATCCATCTAGGCAACCCTCCACACCATATTACCCTTGTATGACATTCTCCTGAGAGAAATGTTCTCAGATTAGAGGACTGGGCAGTTATGAGAGGAACATCACAACGCAATGTTCCCCCCCTCCCAAGTATCTGAAACATGTGTTTATCAAACTTTAAAATTCTTGTCCCTCATAAGTGACCACTACTATGACCTGCATTTTAATTACGAAAGGAGGTTGGCTGTCTTTCACACGTTAGAAGGCGTGTGCTGGGAAGAGGCCATTACAGACACCCTAGTGGGTTACGTGTCGAGCTCTGCGCCATAAGCCTGCAGGAAGGGAGATGAGCCTGTCTGCTCTCATAGTTACAGCCTGGGAAGCCCACAGGACAGTTCAGCTCATCTACTTCCTCAAATCACTCTCCTCTCATGCACCTCTTCATCCATGGAAACAAAAGAAAGTCCCATGGAGTAAGGTCAGGTAAGTATGGGGGGGGGGGGAACACAGGTATGCCATTGTGTTAGTTCGGGTAGGCTAGAGGAACAAATTTCATAGACACGCATATAGATATAAGGAAAGGGTTTATGTACAAGAGGAATGGAACACTGAGCAAGCATACCAATCCAGTCCAGTTCAAAGTCATAAGTCCAATATTAGCCCTTATGGTCAATATCAGTCTATAATGTCTCCTTCCAACTCATGAAGTCACAGGTCAGTGGGTGCAGAATCCCGGTGCTGGCAGGGTTCTCCCCATGGCTCCTCGCTTTCAGGGCTCAGGGTCCATCAACAGCATCCAGTGGTGGCAGAAGCAACTCATTGCTGGCAGGGGTATCCACATGGCCTCTCCAGTTTCAGAGGTGTGGCTCCACCAGGGGCAAGCTGTGTGGCTTCTCCGGCTCCTCAGACGCTGCCATCTTGTCTTGTCCGTGATTCATCGTCTCTAAGGCCAACTCCCCACAACTGGGGAAGATGGCCTCTCATCTTCACGAGGGAAACATCGCGAGATTTCCCAGAAGTCTCAGGAGAAAGCCATGCCCACACAGAGGCCCCATTGGCCACTCAATGGCTATCTCCAGACTAATGGGCCAGACACCACCACCACATCTCAATCGTGAAATTAACATAAGCACATGACCACCACAGCCATAAACTGGTGCACTGAGGTGGATTCATGAACAGGTACACTGCCACGGTGGCAAAACCAGCCTTCCACCTGGCACAAATCAGGCCGTTTTTGTCACACACTGTGAGACGATCTTTTCAGAACCTCCAAACAGAAAGCTTGATTCCCAGTCTGACCTGGTGGAACAAACTCCAAATGCACTGTCCCTCTCACACTTAAAAAAAAAAAGCAAATGAGCATTGGGCTGTTTGGGGTACCCCCCCTTATGCTATCGGTTAGCAGAAGGCAGGATAAGGCGAACAATTGATTTTTGGGGTGCACCCATCGGCACCTTTATGGTTCTAATCCATCGAGTGTTGCCTCCATTCCGGAAGGACTCACTTAATCCAAGGGCAGCTCCTCCGCTGAGCACATGCTTGGGACCCCTAGGGACATTTCCCAGTGACCCTGGCCACTAAACATGGAGATGACCAACTTGCCTTTGGCCCAATCTGATGAAAATAAATGCCCCGTGTTAGAAAAGAGCCCCTCCGCCCGCCTCTCTGTTCAACAGAACCACGACTCAAGCCTGGGTGCTGGTGTGCGTTGCAATCACGTTGATTCTGACTGGGCGCAGCTCGTGGACACAGAAAAGAAAGCCCCTGCCCCCGGCCCCCGCAGGGCGTCCAAGGATGGCGGCCTCCCCAGAGATCAGCAGGGCTCGGAATGGGTTCGAACCAGTAGCTCTCGGGCTAGGGTAGGAAGAGCTTAACCACGCTGTGAGGCCTCTGCTGACAGCAGGGATCAGCTTTGTGGGTGACAGACCGCCTTATGTGGTAGGTGCCTGTGGGCGTGGGGCATGGTGGCTGGTGCCCTTCTCGAGAAGGCGATCACCTCCGAGTCTCTTTCAAGGGATGAGTAGCATTAGGAAGAGCACCCCCTTCCTTGTGTGCCGTCTGGAGCTCCCTGGTCTGATACAAGCAGAGGATTTTAACACCAGGTCTTATTGATAAGTGGCTGGACAGGGCTACATGAAAAAAAAGTGGGACGCTTTAAATCTACAGGTCAGCATGAGCAGAATCACAATTCCACTTCACCTGAGGGGCTGCCTGGCCTGGCAGGGTCAGTGCTCACAGAGCCCTGGACTGTGCCTCTCGTGAGACATTTACCCCTCCCAGAGCAACGCTGTGCTTACTTTGCTGCTTCCCAGCCAGACCATGGCCTCCTGTGTGACGTCCAGCCTGCCCCGTCACCCGCTGGATGCGAGATGGCTGTGAACACCTGGGCAGAGACCTGCAGGGCCTGCTTGACGCCCGTGCACACGAACTCCTCAATTCCCCACACCAGAGCCGGCCAAGACATCTGGATATAAGGCGTCACTCTGTCCAGGACCTGGCTCCTTACAGCCAGCTGATGCCATGGACCCACAGAAGTCGTCTCGGGGGGTGGATGGAGACCCCAGTCGACAGGGACATTGCAGGGGATGTGGACAAGGCATCAGGATCGAGTGTGCTCAGCGGCCACCTGGACTTAGGACTTCTCTGGATCCAGATGCCTCCTGTTACGATAGTTCACCATTCCCCCCGGCTGTCCTCCAGAGAGGAAAGAGGCCTCTTTCGGCCACAGAAATGAGTGGAAGCCCAAAGCTGCCCAGGGAAAGAAGCCTTTGAAGGCACTCTTTCCACTCTGTGACGTTCTAGAGATCTTCATTCAAAGCGAGAGAGATTGACAGATGATGGAGCGACTTTAATCTGTGAGCCAAGAAAAATGCTTTTTGCAGGTAGAAGAAGGAATCCCGTGTCTAAGAACGTGTGAAAACATTTGTAACAAACAAAAATTCCCAGGGACAGACCAAGAGCCAGCAGGACTGCCGGAGGTAAAGAGAGTGCTTGGAAACAGCCCAGAGTTAACGGACTCCAGGGCACATGGTGCAGAACGCAGCCACTGGAGGAGACGTGCTGGATCCCAGCAGCATCAGGGGCAACAGAGGACAATCAGCCAGGCTGTAGCAGGGGGAGGGCCTGCCAGATGGGAAGGAGGGCCACCAGTAGTCATCTGAGTGCTAAGCTGAAATCCCATGTCCTGC
>PVJH01018749.1:0-44265 GCA_004026705.1 Nesogale talazaci
ATACTGTAAAGATGGAATCTCTTCGGTAAGCAATCGCTTCTATCTTTTCCCTCCAAATCCACCAGGTCACTTCATGTCTCCCTCCCTGGTATCTTCATGTCTCCCTCCCCCCTAAGCATTACTTCTTCCAAAACCACTTAATACCTCACAAGATACTACCCTTTATTAGTGCAAAATCTTAACTCAAATTTCTAAGACAGTGTCTTTCCTTGCCTACTAGATCCCTTCCTGGAGAGACACTCCTACCAATTCTCACAAAGTCCACTTCTCTAGGAAGGATCTGTAAAGGCCTAGGGCTGCATAACCCTTCCTTTGGCTTTACGCTGCATCACTAGGAGTTAGAGGCAACAGCATCTTACAATAACATGACGCCAAACTGCTTGTGTAGCACTACTGGACTACAAAAGCAGCCCCACAACCCACTGTAAGTAAATGGGTGCTTTGTGTCCCAATACAACTATGCACACAGGTGGGTGGCTGAGGTATCCTTGAACTGATGTGTGCTGATTCCCATAACATAACAAAAACCTTAATAGAGCATCTGGATCACTAAATATTACATTTTCCAGCCTCCTTTGCAGCTAGCCATGTTCTTGTAGCAAATACTAAACATAAGACTTTTAGGTCATCTCCTTTCTCTTGAGATGTCATGGGATACGGGTCAGCCACATTCAATTGAGAAGGTGAGGACCACATTGAAGGAATGGCAGAGAAACAAGAAGGCAGGAATTTGTTTATTGAAGCACCTGATTCATTCTTTATCACTTACACAGGATTGTTTAGAGATCAAGAAAGAAGAAAAATGTACCAAAACAAAAAATTCCACTTGGTTAAGACATAATATTTGAGCATTTTTGGGGGGTGGGGGCATCATTGCCCTCTTGTGGGAATGGGAGGCCCAGTCTTGCTCCTGGAGAGCTGCTACTGCTGGATTTGAACCTCCATCCCAGTGGGCCGTAGTCCCACACTCAACCACTACGTCACCAGGGCTCAGCCCCATATTTGAACATCTTTTTAGAATGTTTTACATGATCAAGTCTAGCTTAGTGCATGAGGATGAATTAGAAAAGGAAATGACTGTTACAAGACTACAGATAATACAGAACTTCAATGACCAATCACAAGCACCCAGAGATCAAATGGTCCTGCATAAACTTATCATTGCCACAGAATCAACAGTTTTTATAAGAACCAATATCTAGTAAGGGCTGACACTAGACCACTAAATATTGCATATACAAAGTACAAGCTCTTGTGTAACATTAAAGCAATTATTATTATGGTCTGGTTTACAGGTGAGATTGAGAGACATTAAGAAATATGCCCCAAATCATATTGCTATTAAGTAAACCATGCAGATCTATGAGGGGACTTCAAGAAATTTGTGGAAAAATAAAACAAAAATTTCCCAGGAGATTTTAAAGACCTCTTGTACAACAGCAGGGACTTAGGACATCTACGCCGTCTCTTTCTAAAATTCAACACCTGGAGTCAAACGACATACTATTCTATATTGTCAAATTCTGTGGTGATATCTAGGGAAGCCTCAGTGACTCCAGGTTTGAGCCTTTACATTGAAAACTGTCATTAACATGCACTGACTGCCGCTTCATTTGGTTTAATTAGTACCTGCCTCCAGAGCCAAGTAAACCAACACGACACAAGGTTAAATGACTTAGCCGGATTCCTTTAAAGACCGTGAGAATGCCAGAATGCGGATTTCATGAGAGAGCCAGAGCAGCTGCCAACTCTTCCCCAGCCATTGCCACCAGCTCCTCCTCTGCTGCCACCAGAAATTTACTGTCTAGATACTTGCTACATCCGATCGTACAAAGCCCGAAAAGTACTTTCCGATATACCCTCTGAAGGGAAGATTTGCTTTATTCCCAAGAACGGAAGCAACCCTATGGACATTTGCTGTTGCCCATGAGTCTGTCAGGTGGAACAGCCGTCTCTGTTGGGAGCTTGACATTCACCATGGATTTGCTTTTCGGAACACTTCAGTCTTTTCCAGCTTGAGAACACTCTAGAACAGGGGTCCTCAACTTTTTAAACAGGGACCAGTTCATTGTCCCTCAGACCGTTGGAGGACCCAACGGGTCCTCAGCCCAGAAGGAACTCTTTCAAAATGAGTTTTATTCTTTAATAGAATGAAAGCCAAGTTCTGAAACTCTAGTAGTTTATTTATGAGATGCTCAGTTAAAAATATGTATTATGATCAGCTATAATTATTACACTAAGGAAAATGTAGTTAAAAATGTTTGTACTGGCTGAGCCCCGGTGGCGTAAGTGGTTGAGTGCGGAACTGCAGCCCGCAGGCTTGGCGGTTCAAATCCAGCGGCGCTGAGTGGCGCCCACGACCACCGGAGGCAGTGATGCCCACACACACAAAAAAATGTTTGTACTGTTGCAGAAGTATAGCAAAGGCAACTTAAAAGAAAGCAAGGTGCCCTGGTGGGGTAGAGGTTAAAGTACTTGACTGCTAACCAAAAGATTGGTTTTCAAAGCCACCGCCTGCCCTGCCCAGTAAAATTGTGTCAGTCTGCTTCTGGGAAGAGTTACAGTCTCGGGAGCTGGGGAGCTGGAGGGCGGGGGGGAGGCAGCTCTATTCTGTCTTATATAAAGCGACCAGACATCCAGCTTTTTAACAATTTAACAACATCCACAGCATTTTAAAATTAAAATAAATATATTACAATACTATTTTTGCATTCTATGAAAATTTTTGTTGCTCCATATAGACCAAGTTTTTAATCAAGACCCCCAGCCCCACCCCGATCAATGGTGTACTGCTTAAAATCTGGTGACTTTACAAGTCTTATGGGGTGTCTAAGCTAGAATTGAGTCCATAGCGGTGGGGTGTTTTTGGATGTTTATCATTAGTAAAGCACATAATTAATGTCTTTTCAAATATTTTTTAACATTAGTTTTGAAAAAAGCCCTAAAATGGGTGCTTACTTGGCACATCCATTAAAGTCTTTCCAGGGTCAAACTATGATGAGTATGAAACTCTGTGCTAATTTAAAGGTGTACTTAAAAGAAATATTTTGGAGTGTCTAAAATGTCTCACATATATTGTTAAATTAAGAAGCTGGTGGCATAGTGTGTTATGTACGTATGGATCTGCTCACCAGTAGGTCAGTGGTTCCAACCTACCAGTCATTCTATAGGGAAAAATTGAGGCTGCCTGTTCCCATAAAGATTTACAGTCTCAGAAACCCGAGGGAGCAGTTCTACTCTGCTCTATAGGTTCAGTATAATAGAATCCAAGGCAGGGAGTTGACTTTTTTATATTATTATCCTCACAAAAAGGCAGGTTTCAAAGTGGTTAGATGTTATTTTAAAACATCCTCCATATCTAGGTAAGCATGCATGAAAAGTGAATCTGGAAGTAAATGGCTCAAGATTTTAGTAACTGCTTTGAGTGGTAGAATCACAAATTATGTATGCATATACTTGTGCCTAAGCAGACCCGCATATCAGCAAAGGCACCTAATTTTACCACAAAAACTGCATAAAAAGTGTTCTAACAAACTCGGCTTATACGCAAGCATATATGGCAATTTTCTTTTTATTTCTGAGCACTTTCAAAAATCTTTAATGAATCATAAAAGGAGAAAAGATCCACATTAGATGACCAACATGATGATACCAACAGTACAATTTTCTCTTTTCACTCTCCTCTGTAGAAAGGATGAAAAATGCAGTTTGGGGAATACCACAGCAATTATGTGGTATAGACCATATACAGTGACCTCAGAAACTCACCTGGCAAAAGGCCCATCAACTATCACTGATCTGATAGTGGACACTCCAGAAAGATCAAATGGCGATTCTGAATCACTGGGAAGAAGAGACAGGCTCATCTGAACACACAGTATTATCGGTATTTTTATCTCCACTAAATTGACATTAAAAATGGAGAAGGGAGTGTGTGTAGCACTCAAACATCTGTGACATATTGTTATGGGGAAGAATGTTTCCAGGAATTTTAATGCTTTTAAATCAAGGCTGCAGCAGAATACAATCGATGGCTACATTAAAAGGCAACATAGCCTGTCACGGATTAGCAGAGGGTAAACCAAACAAGGAAATCAGGTACTCTTTTACAATGAGTTATCCAAACCATAGAAAACCCCAAAGATGGACAACATCAGAGAGCGTTTAAAGCTGAAGATGAACACCCATCCTCTGTTACAGGGCACAACAGAGTCTGGAGCCAAGTATTTATTTTCAGATACCGAAGCAGCAGCAGCAACAACCCTGCCCTGCTCAAGCTGAGAAACCCTGCCCTTTGTTTCTTTCTAATGGTCATATGACCCTCCAAGCACGGTTCCCTCAACCTTCTCTGCCTCTGACAAACAATCTCTTCTTTCACAAAGTCGACAGATAACCAAAAAGGTCGAAACTAACTGAATTTCTTTCCTTTTTAACCTCTTGAAAAGAGCCAAGCTGCACTTTGAAGCTTCACATCTTTCTGGAAAGGGAAAGGTTGGGAGTTTCAGGAACAGGTCTGCTAAAATTATGTGGCTTTTCAAAACAACAGAAACATAATTTTCCAAAGTCCAAAAACAAAAACACAGTGGGGGGGGGTACATTCTCCAAGAACAACCATCCCTGAGGGATATACACTTCCGTTTGCTTTTTCAATGAATAAAAAGCTCCATTCTCTCCCTACTCCCACCCCCAGGTTATTTTATTTACAAAGATAAAAAAAAAAAAACCACAAGGACACAGACTGAAGACTATCCTCAGCTACCTTCACAGACATACCCCCCCCATAGAGAAATATGTATGAAAAAATTTCTATGAAGAAATGCTTAGTTGACTGAATTATAGGAGGGTTCCAAGGACAAAACAACAATGAAGAGAGACATCTGTCTATCCAGAGAAAAAGCAAAATGACAGCGCAAAGCTGCAGAAGTAGGAGAGGAAAATAGTAATGGAAAACTAAGTAAGACCCCATCACACCAGCATCTGATAAAGAAAGCAAACACACCTTTCACGCAGGCTGCCTACAAAGGCAGCTTCCTTGTACCTCTGACTTCATCATTCTGCTCAAGACCAGAGTCTAGAAAAGTAATATATGCCTACAGTAGTGCTGGCCTGGCCTGCTCCCAAGTCAGTGACTCCAACTGCTCCTCATTAATAACAAAAGCTGTATAGGGTGCACATGCAGGGAAAATGGAAGAGATTAAAGACTGCCACCAACTTCTAAGAGAAGCTATCTCTTATTAAAGAAATTGCCCAAGTACTCTAGTGAAACAGCAGCCTCCAGAACTGAAAACATTACCTCTGAAAATTGATTTGAGAAAATAACAAAACAAAACACCCTGCATTAAACTCCAACAGCAAAATGGTTGCCATTGTAATCGACACAAAAGCTAACACTGGCAGAAATGTGCTCTGTGCCAGGGACTGTTATGAGCACTTCACACTCAATCCACACATCCTCCAAGGACCCAATGAGGCCAGTGTTATCAGTCTCAGTTTAAAGATTAGGAAACGGAGGCACTGGAATTTTTCAAAATCGCCCAGCTGGTACTGAGGGTTCCAGGGCCCAGGGCCGAACCATTGCATTCCACTATACTACACAGGCTGCTGTAAGTTACTTATGCTCCCGACTGCTGTCCCCTCCCTGCAGTCTTGGATGCTTGTCGTAGTTATGTCATCTGGTGTCATCTTGAGCTTACTGAGAGTGAAGGGGTGGGGTTTATAGCCTGCCAATCAGGTCACTGCTTGATGACCTCATTTGGAAGCGTTAGAGATAAAGAGCTCTGGAGGTGGGACACACACACTCTCTCTCTGCTTTTTATTCTTGATGACAAAGGCACATGGAGCTACACTAGAGCTCTGGGGCAGAGCCACGTGAGACTGCTGCCAGCACTGAGGTGCTTCCACCTCCACAGGACTCACAACTTTCCACCCACTGACCTGTGATCTTCCTGCATTTGGCGTCACTGCAAGAGTTGCGTGAGTCTAAAGAGGAACTTATAAAGTGGTATTGGGCATATGGGCTAATATCAGACATACGGACTTGATCTGGTCTGGGATGTTTTCTCAATAGTCAATTGCTCTTGTATATAAAGTTCTGTCTTATACACATGAGTGTCTATGAATTTCCTTCTCTAGTCAACCCAGACAAATGCACCACTGCTACTCTGAGAGCTACAACTTTGTTGCTACTTGATAGCTGTTTCCTGTACTTAAGAGCATGGAGCGAACTCTCATTGAGTAAGTACTTTGTCCCTTCAGGAAAGATAAATGTTCTCCTCCATCATGTGATAATGAAGACAATTTTTTTTAACTTCCATTTCCCAGATTAAAACCAACCAACCAACCAACGACTGAGGCTTGTTTGTTTGTTTGTTTGTTTTTTGGGGGGGTCTAGTGAGAGGTAGGAGTCCTAGTGACACAATTGTGAAGGCACTTGACTGTGAACTAAAACATTGGCAACTCACAACCCTGCCCCCATCCTGTGCCAGCTCCAAAAGCACTGGGCAATCTGCTCTTGTTAGGGTCTAGACAACCCTCCAGGGTAGTCCTCCTGTCACCCGAGTTGGGAGCCCTCACTGCGAGGGGAGCTGGCCATCTGGACAGCACACAGGCACAGGGAGACATGGGCTGGCATGGAGACTGAAGCCTATCAATGGCCAGTGCTCCCTACATGACGGAGTGTTCTACCTCTTCTGTCACAGACTTTTTTTCCTAAATGGACAATTTACCCAACTTTCAAGTTGATGTCCCACATTTGGCTAATCATCTTACAAATAAATACTTGGGGCTACTGGAAGAAATGAAAAATGAAAGAAGACAGGTGAGTAACATTCCAACCACAAACTCCTTAACCTATAGAAAATGCTCACACTTAGGGTATACAGCGAGTAGACCTAAGTATGCATGGGTTATTGCAATATTGCAGAGAGCTATGAGCAATATACACACATCCACATGCACGCACGCACACAGCTTCAAAAAGCTCATGAAAAAAAACAACTATTTCTTAATTCCATTTTTCCACAAACTTGTTGAAGATATATATAATATATATACATATATAATGTATAACCCTAATTTCTGCAAATCATCTTTCATTTCAAGTGTATGAGAGAAATCCATCACTGGAGAGTTCTGTGATTAAGTTCTTTGGACCTTTTGTAAAAGTAAGACTTGTTTTATAACAATCATCCTCTCATTTACTTTCTAAGACTGAATTTTCCCAAGTAGGGGCTTTCCATTTCAGGCAAATCTTATATGGTATATCAGGTGACCAAGTGGTGCTAATAGTTTATGTTCAAGTACTCAACTGAAGGTTAGTGATGCGAACCTATCTAGCGGCACCCTGGCACTGGTGCATTAAGCACTGGGCTGCTAACTACAAGGTTGGTGCTTAAGTTCCCCAGCCACTCCTTGGGAGAAAGGTGAGGTCAACAGCTACTAAGATGTACAGTCTCAGAAGCCCAGTATAGGGTTGTTATGAGTCAAAATGAACTCAATGGCAGTGGGATGGGGTCTGGAGTTAGTGGAATGTTGAAGAAAGGCCTGACTACTTGCTTCCATCAAGCTCACTGCCAAGAAAACTCTACGGGGCAGTTCTTCTCTGTAACCTACAGGGTTGTCATGAGACAGAATGAGCTCAGCAGCAGTGAGTTTTAATGTGGCATATACACCCCTTGGCAATTTAAGGGAACAGTCCTTGTGGCATAGTGGTTAAGTGTTGGGTTGTGAACGTAAGGTCAACAGTTCAAAACCATCAGCCACTCTATGGGAAAAAAGAAGGAACTTTCTATTCCCATTAATAATTACAGTTTCAGAAACTCACAAGGAGAAGTTCTCCCTTATAATAAGTAAGTGAATGGCAATTTAAGCACAATCATCTTCTAACTGAAAGGCTGGCAGCCGTTCAAGTTCACTCAGAGGAGCTCAGAAGAAAAGCCCCCGAAATTAGTCAATAAAGAGCCTACTGGAGCACAGTTCTACTCATAATGACACATCAAGAGTTGCATAGAATCAACCCAACAGCACCTTGTGTGATGTGTATATCGTAATCCAAATGATATGGACGCTACGATTAGTTCTGCCTAAAATTGAAAATATGAACTACTACGTAGTTCCAGGTCTTTTGTAGTTTGTGGTTCTGTAGACTGCTAAAGGTCTAGCACAACAGCTGATATATTAATTAGCTTTTACAGTCTAGTCAAGCAATTTTTGAAATAAAATTAGTAGACATCAAAAGCCTGATAACAAAACAAGTTATCATGAAACTGACACACAGATTTAAGGGATTCAGAGTTCACGCTCTTCATTCTATGCATAAGAAAAGTGTGGCCCAAGATTTTCAATGACTGTTCTAATTCTTAACTTGCAGTAGAGGCAACAAGACAGTAACTCAGTGCTTGCACTGATACTAGCTGTAGGGGCCGGAATGGGCTCCCTCTAATGATGTAACACAATAGCGCATTGTAACCTCTCAAAGAGCAAAAACTGTTTTATATTTCTTATTGCTGCACAGCTCCTACAAACTGCCATGCTTAACAAACATTGCTCATTCTCACTGAGGGGGGGAGAGGAAGTCACAGGTGATGATGATAGAAAGTGGCTGCCTCCTACTCACTGCTGAACTCTGCACACCAGCGGGTCTCACCCTTCCTCATGGAGCAGGCCTTTCATACAGTTCCTCATGTGGTACTGACACCCCCCCCCCGCCCCCCAAACATAGTTATTTTCGTTGCTTCTTCATAACTGTAATTTTGCTACTGTTATGAATTGGGGGATCCCTTTGAAAGGGTCCTTTGACCCCCCAAAAGGGTTGTGACCCACAGGTTGAGAACCACTGCTGTTACCATTAAGTAGAACGTATTGTCTTGACACGCAAAATCTTTCCCAGACACTGAAGAGGTGTCTTTAGGACTTCAGATCACAAGACAGGGAACACTGGGAAACCACTTAACCAGTCTGGCTTCATATTCTGGTTTTTAAAAACTAATGTGGTATATTTCCTGGATCTCTTAAAGGCCCCAACCAATATCAAATGATATCATTTGGTTTCTTATTTAACTTTTAGCATGAACATAAAATTAATACCTGAGTAAGCCCTTTTTAATTTGCTCTTTGGGGGGTTTTGGACAAGAGTGCTATTCCTATTGTCCCAATGAATAATACATCTTTCAAAACAAACAAAAAACTCCTCACTTATTCCTATTGAGTGGATGTCAACTCAGAGTGACTCTATAAGACATGGAAGAACTGTCCCTGTGAGTTTCTGACACTAGCTTTTGTTGTTGTTGTTGTTGTTGTTGTTGTTTTGCTTTTGGGGGGCATCACTGCCCTCTGGTGGTGGGAGTAAGAGGCCCAGCCTTTGCTCCTGTGGAGCCGCTGCTGGAATTGAACCTCCATCCCAGTGGGTTGCGCACAACCACTACGCCACCGGGGCTCGACTCTCCGACACTAGCTTTTTAAGGGAGTAGAAAGCCCGGTTTTTGTCTCATGGAGCAGTTAGTGGCTTGGAACCATTGACCTTGAGGCTAGCAGCTCAATGTATAACTACTTTGAACTGCAATGGGCATTCGAACCTTCTTTCCTTTCCTTAAGGAAAGAACTTCTTCAAAAGTAACTTCTCAGTTTGGGGGCACTGGGCCCACCTCATTTCTAGTTTTAGTCTCTCATTAGTGCCCCACATTAGGGCTCTAGCAGAAGAGGGTCAGAGCTGGCCAACAGACGGTCCAGCGGTGTGGAGCTAGTTGAAGGCCAGAGGTACAAGGTCAGAGAGGGGGCTGGGCCACTGAGAGAGACCAAGGCCTGATGTCTGAATCTTGCTATGCAACCTCAGATTTAAGAAGGTTATTAAAACAGAGATTCAGACAAAGAAAACAGAGACTTGGTGACCAAAAAAATGAGAATGTGAGGAGAGATTACTCTGGAGGTTCCAACCGACTGCCTTTAAAAAGCAAATGTTACTGTCCTCCAAGAGAATCAAATAGCTTGTGTTTATTTTATTTGAGAGTTAAAAGGGCCCTTTCATCATTGTTAGCATAAGAGGCATGCTACTGGGTTGCATGTGTCAAGAAGGAAGCTCATGGGATTTTCATTCTAAAGGAAACAGGCAGAACTTGTATTTGATATTTGCATCAGAGTTTACAGTTTACAAAACACCTTCATGTGTCTATCTTCTCTGATTCTCACTACGAACCCATCACCCCATCACATGTGAGAAAATGAGGATTCAAGAGGTTGATTAACTTGTCTAAGATACCTAAATGCCTAGACAGCATGCCTTCAGAACCTGCGGGCCCTTCCACCACCACAAAAGACTTATGCACCAAGTCTGTTAAAAGGTATTAATCTCAAAACCTACCTTTCCAGATAAATAACACCTACTTCCTATTCATTTTTATATTTTTTCATTTCATAGAATTGAATATATACCAGTAAGACACTGCTGTCAGTGGTCCTAACAGTGCTCCCAGCTGCTACTCTTCATTATCACTTGGACTTCAAGGCATGCTACTTAAAGGATGGGTAAAAAAGTATGCTTTGCGGTCCTGTCTAGAAACTTCTTTAGCACTCCAACTATTGTTTCTATGGGAAGCTCCATTCCAAGTTCCAATCAACTGACTTAAAAGGGATCCTCTGGAAGACATGTACATGCCTAAATATATGTGCCCCAGGCAACTTAAGGAATGATGTTGGTTTCATGTTTCTTCATTTTAAGTAAATGTCTACAAAGGGATACAGAACCTGTTTCCACTGAGCAGCCCAGAGAGCATGGAAGGCTAAGCATTTCACTCTAACAGAAGAAATTTTACTAAACTCCCACACACTGTGATTGTGGATTACACAAAGAAGTGGGAAAGTCCCCTTCTACTCCCAAACAGTGCCAAGATATCTAACACGCTCATGTCTGCCAGCACTCTACAGCCATTCAACGCTCAGTCCTTTTCTTCTTCTTTTTTTTTTTTTTAAGATAAAGCAGCATAATATCTTAATGATCCAAAAAGTTCGAAAAGGAACTTCTTGACAGAATGATTAACTTGAGGACCCTCAAGAGATTTGCTCTGAGACAAGTGTCTCCCTGCTAAGGGATTTCAAATACTAAAAAACTATTAAAAGTTTTCAGTTATGCACTTTCAATAACATACATGGTGAAGTTTTTCACTGAGAGTAGAGATTTTGAAGAAGGCTAAAGAAGTTGTTTGTGTAACACAGCTTATTAAAGGAGAACCAAGGGATGATTTTTACAAAAGTGTCGCTTAAAGGAAACTGGTAAGCAGAATTTTAAGATAAATTCTATTGGCCAGTTTCCCTGGTGTTTTTTAGGGTACCAAATTAATTTAAAATAGATTTACTCACAACTTTTTAGGAACATTCCTATTGTGCAAGTTCTGGTTAATAGTCATGCTTGAATCAAGCCACACTAAGCAAAAACATGAGTAACACATCAGACAGAATCAAATATATTATAATATCCATTAAAGCTCTAAAAACACAACAGCACAAAGGTGTGTGTTGGGCTTCAGTTTACCTCAGGGAGCAGATATCATGCAGACCCCATGACTCGGACTCTGACACGGTTTCCTGCGTCCCCACACAGGGTGATCCTTCTAGTAGAATCTTTAAAAAGGGAGACTGAGGACAGGGATCACAACAAGCAGCCTGAGAAATGGAATTGTCCAGTTTCAGTCCCAATGTGTCTCAGTCTACAGAGCCTCTCGGAATCTGGATCAAGTGCCACCTACACCTGTCTAAAGCTGTTTGTAATCTAAAGGTACAGAGTGGGAGAACAAAATTGTCTTGGTTATTGAGACGAGTCTTAAAGTAACCACAAGTGGCTAATATTTAATTTGGTGTTCTTGCGTTTATATGAGAATTCTTAAACGCGGCTTAACCTACGGTAGAAATATATCATCAGGTAGACCATTATCTCTATTGTTAAGCTATAAAAAGCAAGTTACTTTTCTAAAAGGGAAAATTACTGTTACTTTAAATACTCTTCTCTGTCTCTTTTTAGATACTTGTGCTGAAAATAGACCAAAGTGGAGCCTGCTCCACTCCCACAGAGCTGTGCCAGGAATCCACCCATTTCCTAAGGAGTCTTCCGTGTAATGAGAAAAATGTTCGATATATACCTGGAGTTCTTTTTCGGGGGTGGGGAGTGGGGGGCTGAACATGAATCTGCAATAGAAGTCCAATCCGCTCACTTGCATCTTTCCATAAGGTAATATTTCCTTATTTTGAACTGTGTGAAGAAAAATGGTACACTATCCAGATGCATAAAATAAGCATCAATCCCAATACAGCATTACTCCATATCCTTGTGACTTTTCTTTTTCATGTTCCCTAATCTCCCTGGGTCATACCTTGTTCAGGCATAAAACTTCTTCAGGCTGAGTTAGGTGGGGTCCATGCAGGGACACAAGATGGCAGCTGATTCCTAAGCGTCCCTGCATGTTTCTGAAGTTGGTGCCCCACTTAGTACAGACGCGAGCTCTGGTAGCACAGAGCAGTGTATCTCAGCCGAGGACTCTTCTCCCTCCTCAGGTATTTGGCTAAAGACTTTGTGATGATCACAAATGTACTAAGGGGGTGGTATTGGCATTTAGTGGCTAACGACCTGGATGTTGCTAAATATACCAAGACAGTTCCCATGCCTCTTCCTCTCCCAGCTCCCAAGACAAAGACTCATGCTAGCCAAAATGTTTTATAGGGTGAGGTAGAAAAGCCCTCCCATTAAAATAATAAGCTTGGGAAATTAAATTTCAGAATATTTAGCTTATTATTTTGAGAAAACTGTATAGGTGTTTTCTTAAAATGTTTTACATTTACAACCTTTCTTATTCTTAGAGCAGGTAGTTCCAACCGCTAAGGAGGAGCCCAAAAGCAGTAAGGAGTACTCACAGCTCCTGTTCTTTCTGTAACTCCCTATTGCTCTCAGCCATATCCATCAGGTGGAGGCAAGATGACTCCAGTCCTGGTCCCTACCTTTTAAGAGCTATCATCTAGTCAAGACCCTCAACAGGACGACCTGCACAGCAAAACATAACAATTTTGAGAATGACATAGATCTAAGTCATGTTTCCTTCTCTTGTACATAGGGTCATCACTAGGACTCAACAGCATGTCACAGCAGGAACAACACTGAGTGAAGGAGTGAGAAAAGTCAACAGTGGTGAGAAAAGACAAGGGGAAATGGAGCTTCTAAAAAGCCCACAATGCAAAAAAGTTCAGTTGTGGAGTTGACTCTGATGCACATGACATGGCTAGCCATGTCACAGTGGTTTTTTGAAATTACATCTCAAAGGGCTTTTTCTGAGGCACCTCTGCACTCGAACCTCCAACCTGTTAGTAGCACAACGCATGCATAACTTGTACCACTCAGGGATTCCCACCTTCCCTACCCCCAAATTCATAGATTCCTTAAAAAATCCATTAAGTATTAAAACTGCAACTATCAACAAATACTAAAGCAGCCTCCAATGGTTTAAAAGTTACCAACTCAGCTGGAAGAGTATTAAAGATAAAAGTATTTTAAATCTACAAAAATGAAAGTTGTTCCTCAGCCATGAATACCTTTTCAATCTTTCCAAAGAAGTATGTGATCAAATTCTCCATCAAGAAGACTAATAGTATGCCAAAGGTCACCAGGCGCCTGTCTGTCTCACAAGTCATTCTGGGCTCTTTTTGCAGGGAACGGTGAGTAACAAAAGCTGAGGTCAGAGCAGCGACTACCTGGTGGGGACCATTTGCTTTCTGGGATGCCACGGGGGAACCAGGCAGTCCAACTTCCAAACCAAGACCCAAACATGGGTAGAAACCAAGGCATGAGTTCACCAGAAAATGACTGCTATGCCTGCTCTTCTACAATAACCTCAAGGCAGCATGGCCCCCTGCGAACCTTTTACTAGCCATAGGCACTAAAGCAAAAGAACAATGGTTAATTTTAGATCCACTAAAAATCAGTTGTTTGAATCCAACACATTCCATACAAAGTCAACCAAGAGCACACACAAGTAAATGCCCAAACCAAAAAACTTGAACATACCCTGTTTATTAATCTAAATGGTAAGATTCCTACAACAGTGTGCAGCAGATGGGACCAAGCCTTTTCTCTGCAGCACATAAAAAGTTAAAAAAAAAAAAAGTTAAACGGTGTCCTTTCCTTATTCTTGAGAGCTTCAAAAGTGGGTGAGGAAAATCCATGAGTCTTTTGAATTTAACTTTCCCACGAACTTTCTGTAGCACCCTGGTTTCTGAAGTCCTAGACGAGCACAAGCACATGTGTGAAGTTTGCAGTCCATGCAATGCCTTAGTTTAAAGCCAATTGACTTTACAGGTATGGCATGTTTAACTATATTCTGTACAGGCAAATCCAGAGTGCCAACAAGAAGTATGGGTTCTTGGACATTGAGGAAAGATATTATATATTTAATATAGAAAATTCTAGCACCTATGATATCCAAGTCCTTGAAGAACAAAAGTATTCCAGAAAGGCATATCAATACAAGTCTTAATTCAAACTTCTAAATCTACCTTTAAAACCCACTGTCATCAAGTTAATTCTGATTCACAGTGACCTGACACAGGATTTTCAAGTATAAATCTCTAAGGAAGTAGAGAGCTGCTTCTTTTTCCTGTAGAGAAGCTGATGAGTTTGGAAAGCTACCCGTAAACTTATCAGTCTAATACCTATCCTATTTTGGAAGTGTCAAAAAGAAACCATTGTAGTCTACAGGGAGCTACCAAATTAAAACTCAAACCGCAAGTGTGTACTAATGTATGCATATGCAGTAACTAACATATACATAACTGGAACTGAATGCACAAGAGTTTACTACTTGCAAGAAAAAGAAAGCTAGATTTAGAAATACAGCAGCAGCAACTATGAATAAATCCCCGAGATGATGGTACAACTTCCACAAAAGTCCGAAGGTTGAAGTGTTCAACTTCTGTTTCACCTCAATGTCCTACATGGTCAAGCAATAGACCTACAACTAGAAATGGTGGCCCATGTGGGAACAAGATATACTTTAAATTTGAGCCTCACTTGGCATCTATTCCATGGGTTTGGTTTTTGGTTTTCATTATCAGGAACTGCCGGAGCATATAAGAAGTGCTTCATAGAGCACGACTGCCAAGCTCTCTGGAATCACACTTGAGGGAAGAAGTTCCAGAAGAAACGGACCATTACCAACAAAAGTAAATCCTAGACAGTAGATGGTATAGATGGTATAAAGTCAAACAAAATGCTACCTTGCATTTTAAAGTATGATAATAGGGGCTAGGGAATGTGAAAGGGTGGCAATTGCTTACTGTATTTTAAATGCAATGATAAGTAGTTTTTGGTTTGTGTGGTCTTCATTTTTCAACAATGGGATAAAATGGGAGGAGGGAGGATGTGATCAGCAAACAGAATTAAGGTTGTTCTCAGTTCACTGAAATACCATTGTAAAATGGAATTGAATACCCAGCTCAAGGAATAATCAGGTGTCATTATTCTTCCATACTTAAGCTATTATACTAATCATATCGATGAAGATTAAAAATATGTCCACTTATTCTGTAGGATCTGTAGATGACAGAACCAAAGATTCTTCACAAGGTTGAATATTGCATGAGCAGCAACACAGTGACATTTTAATAGAAATCAAGCCAAATGCTGTAATTAAGCATAAACATAAATTGTACAAAGCAGAAATGCTGGAGACCTAACTCAGCAATATCTCAATATTGACAGTCAGAAGCAGCACAGTTATCTAAGAAACAATCCTAATAAAGGAGCATCTAATATGTAAATCATGTGCAAATAGAACAGTTAAAAAATAAAATAAAGGAACATCATTACTAAAATTAAGTATCTAGGTCAAGGGAAGAAAGTGTGTACTTCATTATCCACGCTGAAATCACATATGGAGAACTATGCTAAATCCTAGTAGCAATATTTTAAGAAGAAATTATGTAGATCTAGACAGTTAAAGAGTCTGGAAATCACATCACCTGAGAAACTGTTGACAAAACTGGGAAGGCTTGATTTAGAAAACACTCCCTGAGGATAGGATGGCTTTCTGTAAGTATTTTTAAAGACTATCCTGTGAACAAAAGACAAAGTGCAAGAGACTTGCTCTGGGTAGCTACAAAGGAGAGAATGAATAATAGTGGATGTTACTGGAAAGCTAATTTCAATGCAAGGGAAACCTTCCTAAGAGTTAGAGCCATTCAACCAGAACAAGGGGCCTCCTGAATTAACAATTTGTGTGCTCCCTAACAGAAAATATTAAACCAGGTGTTGTATGGATAGTAAACATACATTTTCTGAACTGGGTAACCTCAATGGTTTTTGAGAGTCAGTAATTCCTCAAGATATTGCTGTTCATAGTTGTTTTAACTTCCAGAACCTGGAAGCAGATTTTGTTCTTCAAAATATTTTATGATCAACAAACAGCACATAATACATTCTCAAGGTATTTCTGATACCTCTGAAGCCCTGGTAAGGAATAAAGACCCATCAATGAAGCTGTCAGGCATGGGAAGAAATAGGTGAAACACATGAAGCTAGGGCAGTGGTTCTCAACCTGTGAGTCACGACCCCTTTGGAGTCACCTGATTCATATCAGTAGCAAAATTACAGTTATGAAGCAGCAGTGAAAGTAATTTTATAGTTGGGGGGTCACCACAACATGAGGAACTGTATGAAAGGGCCAGAGCATTAGAAAGAGAACCACCCTAAAGCAATAAAAGTCTCAATTTAAAACTAAATTCATTCTGGACACATAAAATATGTCTATATACTAGATATCATTTAGCAATAGAAAGAAGTAAGGTAAAAAGAGAAATGGAGGGGCTGAGCCCCGGTGGCGTAGTGGTTGTGTGCGGGACTGTGGCCCACTGGGACGGAGGTTCAATTCCAGCAGTGAGGCTGGGCCTCCTACCACCGGAGAGCAGCGATGCCCCCCAAAACAAAAACAAAAACAAAAAACCAAAAAAAAAAAAAAGAAATGGAGGCATCATTAGAAAGTCTCCAGAAGTCTTGGTACAAAGTGGAGCAGGATGAGCACAGAGGCACCAGAGACTTGGGCAGGGAGACCGTGAGACCAGATGGAGGAGCAGCACAAGGCCAGGAGACTGTAAGGCAGAACAGCAGGTGGGCTTCCTGCCCATGGAGGCAGAGGTCAGGGGACTACCTGGCTGCAAGGCTGAGGATGAAAGCACAATTTGGCTGCTGGCTGAGGAGACACAATGCTATGGACTAATGGCTGTATCTTTAATGATTTCTGACCCTGATTTGTGGCAATCTGCTAACTTCTGTAATACTAAACACAAATTTATTGCCATCAAGTTGATGCTGACCCATAGTGACCCTATAGGACAGTGTACAATTAATTGTCTCTCTGAGTTCTCGAAACCATAACTCTTTACGGAGCAGAAGTCCCAGCCTTCTCCCGAGGAGCAGCTGGTCATTTCAAGCTGCTGACCTTTTGGCTCCCAGGCCAAAATATAGCTCCTACTCTATCTACCAGGGCTCCTCTCAATGACCCTAATGGCCCCCCTGAATCCAGGCTCATATCTGTGAGCTCTCTGTGGCCACTGCAATGGGTTCTAGAGAGAGTCCAGCATAGACATGGAGCATGGGGGAAGAACATTTGGTGTCAGAACAGGTGAAGAAAGATGGAGGGGAGCAGCATGTCTGACCTCTGCCTTGTAGCACCCAGGGAAGGTCAGATAAAGCCAGTCCTCCACCATTTTCACAAATGGCGAGTGAAGTCTGGGACTCCTCGCTATGGTTCCAAACTAATGGAGACATGGGACTCTAAAAAGAACAAAAAGGCCTTGGGAAGTAAAAAATTGGATTGAAAAGTTTCTTTGGTTGGTCTTACTTGAAGTGGCTGAGTAGAATATAAGAGACATTGAACTGCAACTGAGGGGAAGAAAAGCTCATTCTGGAGTTGCCCGGGGCAAAATCTAGCCTGCTTAAACAATATGGCTGATAGAAGGCCAGGACTGACTGAATATGTCCTGCTAACAGGCCCAAGGCCATGTACATGTGGCTGGGGCAATCTAGAGCAGTGGTTCTCAACCTTCCTAATACCTCAACCCTTTAATACAGTTCCTCATGCTGTGGTGACCCCCAACCACCATAAAATTATTTCTATTGCTACTTCATAACTGTAATTTTGGTAGTTATGAATTGCACAAACCCTGTGAAAGGGTCATATGACCCCCCCAAAAGGGTTGCAACCCACAGGTTAAGATACACTGATCTATAAAGAAATGAGACTGAATTTGTGTGTCATAAAAAGATTATTTATCTTACTATACTAGAATTATATTGATTTCTCCAACCTAGTATTATAGACAGGAGAAATAATGACATAATGGTCAGTGCTCAGTTGCTAACCACAGGGCAGCAGTTTGAAACCACTAGTTGTTCAGAGGAAGAAAGATGGGGTGGGTTTCTACTCCCATAAAGAGTCAAACTCAGAAACTCACACGTGCAGCTCTACCCTATCCTAGGCGGTGGTAATGAGTCCATATCTACTCAATGGCAGTGAGATGAGAATAGATGCCAATGCTCAAAGTTTCAACTGGTATGAGAGGTGTTCAGATCAAAGAATTCCCAAGTCTCCTCAGAGTACTGGGTTGTTAGAATTTGGATATCCAAAAGGGGCGTAGTTAAAGGCATGAAGAACTGGCTTATCAGCTCTCATAGTATTTTTAGTCTCAAAATAAGTAAAACAAGGGAGGAGCCCCACTTGAAAGCTTTCTATTTTCCAAATGAGTCTGGGGAAGAGAAGGTAGGGGAAGATGCTGATCAGATTATGTGATTCAGGTGTGACAGTTAACAGGGTTAACAAAAAAAAACACTTCTCATGATTTAAATTTGATTCATCGACTGCAATATTTTCATTTCCTTCTCGAACTGAAACTTTAGTGAAAAACAATCTTCTAAAGCATGTATAAAAGTATCTCTACTTAAATTTCTGCAAAAGTGAATCAATAGAATTATTGTTTGTTGCCATTAAATTTTTCAACTAATAGCAACCTCTATGTGTGCAGGAGAGAACAGCTGCTTAGGTTTTTCCAAGTTGTGACCTTTAACCTGTGGCCAGGTCAAAGATGGCTAGGCCTTGCTTCCCAGGCACTCCTGCATGAGTTCACAGTGCTAACCTTTCAGCTAGCAGTTGAATGCTACTCTCTCTGTGTCACTCAGCGTCTTACAAACTCACCACCACTGAATCAATTCAAAATCACAGTGACCCTACAGCACAGGGTAAAACTGTCCCCTGTAGTTTTCTGAGATTGTAACTTTTTACAAAAGTAGAAAGCATCGTCTTTCTCACTTGGAGTGACTGGTGTTATGAACTGTAAACCTTTTAGTTCAGCGGATCTCAACTTTCCTAATGCCATGACCCTTTATTACAGTTCCTCATGTTTTGGTGACACCCCCTTGTCCATAAAATTATTTTCCTTGCAACTTTATAGCTGTAATTTTGCTACCATTATAAATTGGGCGACCACTCTGTAAGGTTGACCCACAGGTTGAGAACAGCTGTTTCAGTTAGCAGACCCATATATAACCCCTACAAGACTCCTTTATAAAAAAAGACATTATAATTCAATATCATTACCAATGAGCTAATATTCTTTTTCTGTTGACATAAACACTGTGATATATACCTGCAGGAGTTGTCAATCTGTATTAAATACAACAGCAAAGAACACTTAACAGGAAACAGAAGCAAATTATGAAATCATTTATCTATTATGTGTTCACTCAATTTCCCACAATTATGGGAACCAGATTCTAAGTAAAGCTTGATTTTTTTTTTTTTTTTTGGCATCACTGACCTCTGGTAGTCATGGGAGCTACCCAGCCTTGCTGCTGCTGGATTTGAACTGCCAAGCCAGTGGGCCACAGTCCCGCACTCAACCACTATGCCAACGGGGCTCAGCCAAAGCTTGATTTTTTACATTAAAATAAGCTGATAAAAATGTTAGGTACACCAAAATGGAGGCTGAGCATAATAGTGGGACAAGAGGAAAGTAAAAGGAAATGGAGGAAAGGACTGAGTGGTAAAGGGCATTTATAGAGGTCCAAATATAGGAATGTACATAGGTGAATTTATTTATATAAGACTATGGGGAAATAGATCAACATGCATATACTTAAAGGGTTAATATTAGGGCAGGAGATGGGCATTGTATCCTCCCTCAAGTACTTCCTTAGTGCAAGAACATTTTGTTCTATTAAATTGGCATTCCATGATGTGCACCTCCTTGACACAATCACTGAAGACAAAAGTGTGCATAAGCAAAAGTGGTGAAGAAAGCTGATGGTGCCCTGCTATCAAAAGGTGTAGCATCTGGGGGTTTAAAGGCTTGAAAGTAAACAAGCGACTATCCAGCTCAGAAGCAACAAAGCCCACATGGAAGAAGCACACCAGCTTGTGTGACCATGAGGTGTTGAAGGGATCTGGTGTCAGGCATCAAAGAACTAAAATTACATCATAATAAATGAAGGGGGGTACAGATTGGGGACCCAAAGCCCATCAATAGGTGAAGCAACATCTCCTTACAGAGGGGTTGCAGCAAGATGAGCCAGTCAGTAATAATGAAATATGCAACTTTCCTCTAGTTCTCAAATGCTTCTTCCCACCCACTATCATGATGCCAATTCTACCTGACAAATCCAGCTAGACCAGGGGATGTACACTGGAGTCGGAAACATGGGGAATTTAGGAGAGATGACCCCTCAGGATCAGTGGTGGGAGTAGCAATACCAGGAGGGTGAGGGGATGATGGAATAGAAAGGGATCTACATATAACCTCCTCTCTGGGGTACAGACAACAGGGAAGTGAATGAAGGGGCACATTGGACAGTGAATGACATGAAAAAGTAATAACAATTTGTAAATTATTAAGGGTTCGTGGGAGAGGGAGTGTGGGGAGAAATGGGAGATATGGGGAACTGGTACTGAGGACCTAGGTGGAGGGAGGATGTTTTGAGAGTGATGATGACAACAACTGTGCAAATGTGGTCTGCATACAATTGATGTATGTATTGATCATGATGGGAGTTGTATGAGCCCCCAATAAAATGATTTATTTAAAAAAGGAAGGGGAAAGAAGAGCTTATACCAAGGGCTCAAGTAGAACATATTTGGAAATGAAGATGGCAACATTGTGTACAAATATGCTTGATACAAATGATGTATTGAATAATAGCTGAAGAGTCCCCAATAAAATTATTGGAAAAAAAGATAGGTATAAATCCACCAAGGCACAAAAATACGCAGTTTATTACTCGCTAGTTGGGAGAGGAAAAAAGACCTTTTTGAGCCTTATTTGTAGATTCAAATGCCGGTTCTGTTTCTGGATTGTTATGTGTGGACACTGCCACTAAATGGAAAGCTCATGCCCAGAAACAGGACATGTATAACTAATTTCTAGGAAGAGGATGTCAATAATAATCACCTATCAAAAACACTTAATAAATTACACAAATTATAAATAGAGATTAAAAATAGAGATTCACCAATTAAGAGTCTTATGGCTCAAATTAGTTTGGAAATTAGCCACCACATAACACTCCTCACTGAAAATTGCAGACTCTTCTAAAGACATAATGGACACCTGTGGTAGCTGCATAATCTGATGTCAATTTGGGACTTGAGAGGATTAAGAGTGAAGGGGTGGAGTCTAGTCTGTCAGTCAGGTCATGTAGTCAATGAGGCCTGTGTGTGGGCATGGCCTTCTCCTGAGAATTCTGGAGAATCCAGTATTTTCTCTTTGGAGATGGGAGATATCTCTTTCTCTGCTCATTCCTTGGGAGACATTACAGCTGACAAGACACATGGAACTATGCTAATGCCTTGAGCTGGAGAAGGCATATGAACCTACCCTGATGCACCCAAACTTCTGAAGCCAGAGAAACCACAGAGAGACCCCTGCCAGCGCTGAGATACTTCTACTGCCATTGGATCCCAAGACTTTCTATCCACTGTCCTGTGATCATCCTGTATTCGGCATCATTGCATGTGTTTCAAGAGTCTGAAGAGGACTTTATATATTGGTATCAGACATAAGGACTAATAGCAGACTTACGGGCTTAGACTGGACTAGGTTGAGATGCTTTCTTAATGTACAATTGCCCTTTATAGGGGCTGAGCCCCAGTGGCGTAGTGGTTGTGCGCGGGACTGCGGCCCACTGGGATGGAGGTTCGATTCCAGCTCCATGGAGCAAAGGCTGGGCCTCTTACTCCCACCACCTGAGGGCAGTGATGCCCACCCCCCAAAAAAACAAACAAACAAACAAAAAACCCAATTGCCCTTTATATAAAACTGTCTCATATACACATATGCGAGTGTATGAATTTGTTTCTCTAGTCTACTGGACTAACACAGCACCAGTGTGTATGTGTGGTTGATGGTGGTGATGAGGGAACACATACTTGTTGAGCAAGTCAGAAAATTGTAAAAAATAAAAAAATAATTTCTAATCTCAACACACGGATTCAATCTCTGTGGAATCCTTAGACCTTTAGGGCAAAACTTCTGCCATTCATTTTTATGATAAATTCGATGGTGTATCTGTCTGTTCTTTTTATCTAAGGATTAAATGACTTGCACCTGAAAGTTTTCCATTTCCATAATAAAACCAATTTTACGTTACGTAAAAGAGCTAAAGGTGGGTGGTTGCTGTCATTACTACCCATGGACATCAGATACTCTATAAAAAAAGACTCTTATTAATATCTAAAACTAGATTTTATGATAGAATTCTATTTGACAAGAAAAATGACTCAAATGAACAGAGCAATTCAAAACCACAGGATTTCTGGATTTCCAAGCTGAAAGGGACCTTGTGGATAAAGCACAACTCCTATTCCAATGGACACCTGACTCTATACCCGCCAGGTGAGGGTCCTTATCCGATTCATGCGTGTGAACCCTGTGCGCAGAGCTCTGCATGTGCTGGGCACTTTATAGATACATTTGAAATAAACTACTACTGTTTGTTGGGTGAATGAAATTCATTCTAATGTAACAATATATAATTCAAGAAGGAAAGATTTCTGGCCCTGGCCCCTCTGCAGATAAATGGTTTATTGTTTACTTATTTATTAGAAATGAACAAAAGCCTCAAAGGGAGAACTATAATGCGCCCCCCCCCACCCCCCGGACTAAAAAAAGGTTATATTAAAAAGTGTGTGTGAACAGATTCACTTCAGTGAGGAATACATTTTCCCAAAGAAACAATGTCACACATTATGGTTTCCTTCTCTGGCCAACTGATAGGAAATACGAAGCAGGACCTTTCAACGAGGCAGTGTAAGGAAGAGGCTGAGGGAAGGGAACTTAGGATAATGTGATCAGGAGCAAGATAGTAGCCTGCTTGCCTTCCCTGCCTCACTCATCACCAAACAAGCATGTTTTGGGTGGCAGGCACCGAGTGACATAGCAAAAACGCATACAGACACCATGGTCTGTATTCTTTCTAAGCTTATAGTCTATCCAGACAGCCACTCTTGGGTTACCTGGGAGAATGTCGGGTTGGGTGGGTGGGTGGGCAGGAAGAGGAGGATGGGAAGATAGAAACAATGAGCAGAAAAGGGATATAAAGGTATGAAATACCATTTTCTACTACTCACTTTAGCATTCATGTGAGAGGCAATGCAAGAGAAACAAAGACCTGAAAAGCAGAAGAGTGCTTTTATTTTCACTTCCCCTATCCTTGCCCCCCCTTTTAAATATAGATTTTATTGGGGGCTAATATAGTTCTTATAACATTCAATACATCATTTGTATTAAGCATATTTGTACACGTTGCCATATTCATTTCCAAATATTTTCTACTTGAGCCCTTGGTATAAGCTCCTCTTTCCCCTTTTCTTCTAGTTCTTTTTTTTATTCCAGCTCTCCATATTTCACCTTCCCCCTCCTCCTCCCATGAACCCCTAATTTACAAATTGTTATTACCTTTTCATACCATACATTGTCCAATGTGTCGCTTCACCCACCCTCCTGTTGTCTGCACCCCAGAGAGGAGGTCATACGTAGATCCCTGAAATTATTCCCCCCTTTCTACTCCACCGTCCCTCTACCCACCACTCCCCCCAGTAGTCCCGAGGGATCATCTATCTTAAATTCCCATGTTTCTGACTGCAGTGCACATCCCCTGGTCTAGCTGAATCTCTCTGGTAGAATTGACATCATGATAGTCGGTGGGAGGAAGCATTTGAGAATCAGAGGAAAGTGGCACATGTCATTGCTTGTACAATGTCATGTCATTGCTGTACCTTGACTGGCTCAACTCCTCACTGCAACCCCTCTGTAAGAAGATGTTGCTTCACCTATTGATGGGCTTTGGGGCCCCAATCTGCACTTCCTCTCATTTATGATATAATTTTTAGTTCTTTGACGCTTGATACTGGATCCCTTTGACACCTCATGGTCACACAGGCTGGTGTGCTTCTTCCATGTGGGCTTTGTTGCTTCTGAGCTGGATAGTTGCTTGTTTACTTTCAAGCCTTTAAACCCCCAGATGCTACATCTTTTGATATCAGGGCACCATCAGCTTTCTTCACCACTTTTGCTTATGCACACATTTGTTTTCAGGGATTGTGTCAGGGGAATGCCAATTTAATAGAACAAATGTTCTTGCACTGAGGAAGTACTGGAATGAAGATACAATACCCATCTGCTGTCCTAATACTAACCCTATAAGTATATGCTTATTGATCTATTTCCCCCTTGTCATACAGAAATATATGCACCTATGTTCATGCCTGTAATTAAACCTCTATAAATGCCCCCTACTATCCAGTTCTCGCCTCTATTTCGTTTTCCCCCCTCCTCTATTTTTTTATACCACCTCCTGTTCCACTATCATGCTCAACCTCAATTTGGGTTTCAATAGTTTCTCTGTTACATTAGTCTTGATCAATCCCTATCGGACCTCCCACACCCACCCCGCCACCGACCCTGAACCATCCACTACCCCCAACCCTTGGGCCGGCCAATACATCCACTGCGGAACCATCAGTTCCATCATCCACATCCCTAGACCGCCCATCCAGCCCACCCCATCCAGAGAGACCTGCAGAGAAAACAACATGCACAAAAAAAGGCATCCCCTTGCCCCTTTTTTACAGACCTCGACACCAAGGAAACAGGGCAAAGATAATCAGCATTGGAGAGTACGGGTCAGCAGGGACAAAAAAACCACAGTGCCCAGAAAAAATAAGAGGAGGGGCTTCCCATCTTTCCAGAAGCAAGACATATGAAGAGAATGCCTCAAAGTTCATGGAAACATGACATTATCTCTTAAGCCCATTTTTCCATTAACTTTCTATATTAAAATTTTTATAGTGAAGTCCCGTGATCAGATATGCACAGAATGAGGCTGTACGTAAAGCAGGAAAAAGTTGCCTGGATACACAACCTTAAAGTGACTAGATTTTAACATTGGTAGAGTTGGACACTATTGACCGGGGGTGGGGGGTGGGGTGGGGGGGGGAAGGTAGAGGAGGTATATTCCCTTCTCGTTCTCTCGCCGTTCCCTAGCTTGTCATGCATTCTTTCCAAAACTCGGGATTTTTTTAAAACGCCATGAAATGTGGGTAAAATTGTTTAAAATCGGGATTGTCCTGCCAAAAGCTGGGAATCTGGTCACTTTAACAGAGGCAATAATAAAATCTATTTCAGTTCATATCCAATTCTCCCATCATTTTCACTAACGCATTTAGGGCTACCGTTTATTTTTATGTGAAACTATATTTCTACCCATATGTCTACACATACTTTTATCCACATAGACACAAAATATAATGGCATAGAAGAATACAGGCCTTTAAATGATAAAAGTAGGCAGCTACAGTTGAATCACATCCTTTCTGAACTTTAAGCTCTTTTGATATGCAAAATAATAAATAAGCAATCCAACAGCTAAGCAACTGAAAGATTCCCCCAGCCTGTGAGTCAGGTAGAAGGAGGCCGCTCAGTTTGAGTGTGAGCCAATGGGGGGAATGGGTCTCAGACACAGTTGAAGGGTTCCAATCCAGCAAATGTGGCTCTTGAATGAGATGTAGCACTCATGTGTTCAGCTAGACAGTTCAGTATGTTGGCGTGGCCTCAAAGACCACCAAACCCATGTAAAATGGGAGCACAAAATGTATACATCCATCGAGGAAGTGGACCTACAACACAGTGTGCTAGGTCCGTGATGGCACTTCATGGTGGGAATTACCAGCAAAGGTGGGAACTCCACAACCATGACCATTAAAAACAAAACTCACTGCCATCGAATTGTTTCTGATGGACAGGGAGGCAGAGAGCATTCTTTCAAACTACAAACTGCCATCTTTTCTTCTTGCTTAGTTCAATCTAATGGCCTATATCTGCTCCATCCAATTCTGATTCTTGTGTCAATGGGCTCCCAACCATCCCTTCATTGTAAAATAAGCTGCTCACGACATCCCAACAGGTCCCCGTTCTGGTGCTCCATCTACACAGTAATAACAGCTCTGTCTTCTAGGAGTTCCTCTCTTTCTGACCCTGGCACCCAACTCAGTATTCGGTCAGATCCTAGCATCTCTCCTCCGACATTACAGACCCTCCAGGAAGAGTTAATTGCTGTCTTCCCTATGTGTCCTCACATTCTCTGAGTCCAGAAGCTGGAGTCCTGGCTTTAGAGACCGTAATGGGCAGACGGAGAGCTCAGAAGTCATAAGGAGAGCATACAATAGCTGCTACTGACACACTAACTCATGGTTACTCCACTTGTGCTCCCATTGTGAAAGGTTTTCAATGACTGCCTTTTCTAAGTAAATCACAAGTACTTTCCTCCCCCCAAGGTACTTCCAGTAAGAGTCCAGCCTCCAACCTTTTGATGACAACTCAGTTTACCAACTGCAACACCCACAGAAACAATACAAAAAAGCACTCGTAACACACTCAAGCTTAACTAGAGAAGACACCTTTCATAGCACTTCTGTGAGGAAGTCAAGTACAATAAAAAAACACACCAGGTTTTGAAGCCAAGAGATGTGACCCTTCACACACAACCGTGTGATTTGAGTAAGAACTTACTCTGCGCCACAAACTTCTTTAGTGTGAAGGGCAATAATGTCTTTTTTTTTTTTTTTGAGCCTGTTGGGTAAATTTGTGATAAAATTTTAAAACATCAAGCCAACTGGCATAAAAAATTGTTAAATAGAATCCCAGTTCTTATGTTAGTCAATGCCACTGTTATGAGATAATATTTTGAGAAGTTATGACTTTTGCGATGGCATTTCTTCTCATAACTATTTTTAGCAGATGGGTTAAGGATTGTGGTTATGTAGCTGTTGCCTTTGAGTTTCCACACCTCTACTTCCAACATACTCAGGGTTGTTGTTAACTGCGAGCACGTCAGCTGTTGCTCATAGTCACCTTATATACAACAAGACAAAATCTTGGCTCGACACACACCACCCTCACAATTATTGTCATAGTTGAGCGCACTACTGCAACCACTGTGTCAACCACTGTGTCCTTGAGGGTCTTAGTCTTTTTTTACCTGAGCATCTACTTTAACGAGCATGATGTCCCTTTTTTCCAGGGACTGGTCTTTCTCTGTAACAAGCCCACATATGTGAGATCAAACCTCATCATCTTCACTTCTTCCAAGGAGCATTCTGGTTGTACTTCTTCCAAGACATGTTTGTTCTCCTGGTAGTCCATGATACATTCAATTTTCTAACCCAACATCACAATCCAAAGCCATCAATTCTGCGATCCTCTCTATTAATTATCCTCAGTTACATTTTTTTAATTTTTAAAAGAATAGATTCCACTTTATTTTTTCATTATTACTATACTTAGTTGGGATTTAACATATATCATTTCATATTTCAATCATGTGACATCTTTACCCAATAGACTTAAGTGACTCTTTTAAATTGTCCAGCATCTGAACCTTGATGTTTGGGCAATCAGTAACCTTCATACTAAATAAGCTGAAGTTTCCAGGAATGTTTTGTTAGCATTCACATCACCAGAGCAGAGACACATGGACAGGTACTCAGGCACATCAGGCTGCTGAAGCTGTAAGTCTCTCATAGAGGAGGTGGTTTGAACCGCCAACCTTGAGATTAATAGTCCAATGCTTGCTTACCAGAGCTTGCACCACCAGAGCTTGGATAGGGAATACATCTTCCAGAGACAGTGGCTGCAGGGTCCCGCGTCAGTTAAGTAGCATGAGATGTGATTTCCTATATCTTTAGGGCAGCGTTAGTGGGCTGGGAGGCAAGAGGACAGTTGCGATGTATCCACTAGATCAGGTCCATGGAATTTTTGTTGGTGAAAGTTTCTAAGTGAGGATCTCAGCTCTCTGAGAGCTTGTCAGTTACCAAATGGCCTTCAATGAATCCCTTTCTGATTAAATTAGCAATAAGTTTCTGTTGCTTGTGGTGAAAAATTATGAGTGATACACCAAGTTAGGTAAGATTTTATTGCTATTGGTCAAAGGCCACTGTGATTTACAGAACAAACAAGAACAGCATGATCCTCTTAAGTGATCTGTGGAACAAACAGGTTATTTAGTATTCCTGAAATCATTCCTTAAAATAATCAGATGGCTACATTATCATGCTGATTTAATAGTCTCTAAAAGATCTTTATTTTTCTATCAGACTATATACAGGAGAACACTGGCAATTAGGAGAAGTTACTTTCTTACATGCACCTGCACAAGCTTTCACACAACTCAGGAAATTCAATGGCTCTCTCCAAAGAACTTGAAATTTAGCTTCCTATTTAATTATTTCAATAAACTGTGGTGTTCATTCCACTATGCTACTTTGTGTTAACGTAAGGAGGCCTGGTTGCACTGTAGGTAAAGAGCTGGACAGCTAACCGCAAGGCTGGCTGTTCAAACCCACAAGCCACTCCTCAGGAGACAGATGACACAGTCAGCTCCCATAACGATGTGCTATCCAGAAACCTCCAAAGTGCAGTTCTTCTCTGTCCTACAAAAGGTCACTCTGAGTCACAAGCAACTCAGTGGCACTGAGTTTGGTTCAGTTTGTGTTAATCTGGTAACAAAGTCCTAAAAATATACATCCTGCAGAGAAGGACCAGGCAGGCATTGAAAAATGTAACTTTAAAAACTGGAAATAAGCACTCATACTTCATTTGGATGAAACAGCTAAATTATTCTAGAATAACTTCAGTCACCACAGACAATGCATCTAATTTCTGCTTGTCACTCTGACTAAATTCCATAGAAGTACTTGTTAAATTTCCTTTTTGGCTTACTGCCAATAACTCCTAGCACTGTACTTTAAACAAAAATATTTTCCCTGAAACCCAAATTGCTACAGAAACCACATGAAAACTTTGGCACAGAAAAACAAATTATTAGCAGCAAGCAGAATTCTGAGGGGAAAAAAAAATCAACTGACAAGAAAACTTCTTTAGCATGAAAGCAAAAAATTAGGGAAAAGGGAACTTAAAGGAAGAGAGTTTGTATAATCGGTTCTTCGTTCTTCCCCTGTCCCCAACTATTTGTCTAGTGTCCAAGAAGCATTCCTGATCTGAAGCCTAATTTTAATTCTAGAAAGGCCTCACAATTTTCTGGTTATAAATACTAACAGTTCTCCACTGAAAAGAATGTAAGCCCATGGATATGGACTTCAGAAGCGTTCCAAACTTCAAAACTTAGAAACTAGATTGTACTACTCCTTACTTATAAACGATTTCATTATCCACACTATCTGCAACAGCACAAACTCTTTTAAAAAAAAAGTACAAAATCTATAATCTGACTATTTTGCATATTAACAGTATATGCTGGTGTGTCAGGCAGGAGTAATAGGGGAGGTAATGACTAAGGCTATGTGTTAACATGGCTGGGCCAGGATTCTCAGTGATGTGGAAGTTATGCAATGATGTAGTCATTTTCCATTTGTGTGCTGATGTCTGCATAATGCCAATTTTTGGGTAATAACCTGGTCTTTGGAACCTAACCAGGTTGTAGGAGAAGTGAATGTAGAAAAAAATGATTTTTGGATTGCCAAGAAACAACAGTAAAATTACAAGAGCAAAACTATTGCTGGAGAAAAAAAGTCAGAATATGAGCTTTTGGAAAAACACCTTCATTCTGATTTTTTTTAATTAATGTTATATGAAATTATTCTCTCCCACATTATTTCAGACTGTCATAGTGGTGAATCTGCTCAGGAAGTTTCTGCCTTTAAGCTAGGATACATATGAACTAGGTCATCTGCCCAAGGCCATACAGTTCTGTGCAATGTGCATTAAAGAGCTATTCCCTCTTTTTTCTAAAATAATTATAAACCAAGGATATACAATAAAAGAATCAAGCAAGCTGCAAGCTACCTGACCTAAAGAAATAAGAATTCCTTTTGGATATTTTGAGCTAAGAGTGACTCATGGGAAACCTTGAGGTTACTGTTAAATTGAGCTATTCTAAATAGGAAACCCACAGTATCTTTGGTAATAGAATCCTAAGCATGCAGTACCAAGATTGAAGGAGCCCTAGTGGCACTATTAGGAAAGCATTGGACTGCTAACCACAAGGTTGGTCGTTCAAACCCACCAGCTGCTCCTTGGGAGAAAGATGAGGTTATCTGCTGCAGTGAAGATTTATAGCCTTGGAGACCCTGTGCCAGTCCCTCTGAGTTGTAACTGAGTAAAAGTTTTTGTGGGTTAAGCCTAGAGTGGGAAACTGAGAGACTGAGTAGTAGTGGTGGGGAATAGGGAAAGCGCAGCATTCTCACATTAAGTTTAAAAACATCCTTTGACACTGAACAGCTCTACAAATCTCAAAGTTCTGTAAATAAGATGTGTTTCACAAAAGTCTTCCACATTTACCATTATGTCCTAGTTTCTAGCTGGGATAAGGAGTGATTGGAAGTGATAAAAGAAGGACAAATGCAATACTGAACAGAGCACACTGCCCTACTGAGGGTTTAGAGCACCCACAAATCAACAATGTCTAACTGATCAGATCAGTGGACAAGCAAAGTGCATGTTTTGGGAAATCCAACCAACCTACAATAGGAGCTCTGGTGGCATAGTGAGCTACACTACACTAACCACAAGGGCAGTGATTACAATCCACCAGAGAAAAACACTCCCCAAGAGAAGAACAAAGCTATTTCTGCACATGACATCTTAGAAACTCACAAGGGCAGTTCTACTCTGTCCCATGGGCTCACCATGAGTCAGAATCCCTGGCAGAGAGTCACGCAGACTAGATGGAGAAGGAGTCATTATGGTTTTACTATGGTTTCGTGTTGATTCCCTGTTACTCAGAGAAAACCATTTTACAGGGACAAGTCTAGCACCACAGTCGTCAAGAATGCTCATCACAAAGCCACACGGCAATCTTTTCTCCTTACCTGCTGAGGTACGAAGACAATACCAGTACAAGTTGCTGTCGAATTGGTTTAAGCGCATGGGAACCCCATGTGTGCTGCAGGGTAGAACCCTTCCACAAGGTTTTCAAGGCCACGACTCAGAAAGAGATCTCAAGGTTTTCCTTCTGAGAACTAGCAGAGCACTTAACTATATGTGCCACCCAAAGGTCTGAGGAGAAAAGGACTCGTCTAGCGACCTCCCAAGGTCTCAGAGTGGTATAAATGTTTCTGCTCCCTACCTGACTAAACAGCTGGTGGTTTGCAGCTCTCCTAGTAATGCAGTGGGAAGAAAGGGCTGGGGCCCTGCTTCTTTCTGTCAAGGAGACAGCCAAGAAACCCTATGAAGTAGGTCCACTCTGTCCCATACAGAGTGTGGTAGTTATACAATCTGCTGTCAATTGGGGACTTGAGAGGATTCAGAGTGAAGGGATGGAGTCTGGTCTGTCAATCGGGTTATAGCTAATGAGCCTCGGTGTGGGCATGGCCGTCCCTGAGGATTCTGGGAATTCTGACTTTCCTCCTTGGAGGCAAGAGATTCTCTCTGCTCACTTCCTGACAAGACACATGGCACCACCTTGACAGACTCCATGCCCTGAGAACTAAAGAAATCATGTGGAGACCTCGCCAGCACTGAGATGCTTCCATCGCCACTGGATCCACAAGACTTTGCCCCCACTGACCTGTGATCTTCCTGAATTCGGCGTCATTGCATATGTTTTATAATTCTCAAAAGGACCTATTGATTGGTATCAGACATATGGGCTAATATCAGACTTATGGACTTGATCTGGACTAGGCTGGAATATTTTCTCAATATTCAACTGCTCTCATATATAAACTTTTTTCTTATACACACATGAGTGTCTATGGATTTGTTTCTCTAGTCTACCCATACGAACACATGGAGTCACCAGGAGGTGGATTATGTTTCACAGTAATGGGCTGGTCTGGGTTTAAGTTTTTAGTTACCCTCCTCCTTCCTATGTAGACTGATGAAAATATTCCACCCACTTTTTCTGGAAGGCTTCTAACTAACATCCATAACTCATTGAAGGCCATTTTTAAGATCTATTTTCCATATCAGACATGGTATGCAGATGAAGGAGTTATCCTTGATTATGGTTTCATGTTTGTTTCCTGCTACTTAAAAGAACACAGAAATGACCCCTTGGGAGACCACACTCAGAGCACCTGACAGCTGGGGCCGTCTGCTATGATTTCACTCCACAAAGCACTGCGTAACTTCTAATGCAATTCAAAATGTTATCACACATCTACTTATCTCCAAAGTTTATTACAAACCTACCAAACGAGACTAGCCAGTGTGCATTATACAGTATGTAAACAAGCCCAGGAAGCAAGGAGCAAGCTTTGTAGCATAGGCTGAAACAACAGCTAATGAGCTAAACCTCACACCTGAAGGCAGCCTCTTCTTCCACCAATTTATAACTAAAATGCAGAGTACAAAACTACTGGTTATTTTAATTACCTCTATAACTATCCTCTCTAAGGACCTAAAATTAAAGAGTTAGTCAGAAAAGTTAGTATTTAAACTGCCTTTAGTTTTTTCCCCCTTCTCTCAAAAATGAGTATACCCACTAAGTCACTTATTTGGATATAAAAATATTAACACATTCTAAAGAGATTATCAGTCATTCCTTCCCACATGAAGACATGCTATCAGCTTAAATGTGGGCCTCATGCCAGAACCAGGTTTGGTGATAAGTATTGTTTTATGATTTGAATCAACTGTTTTAGTTCTATGCCTGTACTTGTTTGAGGCCTTGATTTTACATTTACCATCACCAAGATGTTGAGGATGTACTAAATAGTGAAACTGGATAAAATTGCATACATACTCAGGGCTGAGCCCTGGTGATGTAGTAGCTGTGTGCGGAACTGCGGCCCACTGGTTGGAGGTTCAATCCAGTAGCAACTTTTCAGGAGCAAGGCTGGGCCTCCTAATCACACCACCAGAGGGCAGTGATGCCCCCCCCAAAAAAACCCCAAAATTGCATACATACTCCTGTAATACAGAAGCTGATACAATAAACTGCACAAATATTTAGCATTTTATAATAAAAGGGGGAAACACAAATCAAAGATATCCATTAATTCTACATTGCTTCATGAAGAATATCATCTCTAAATTTTACTCTTAAGTAGTTATACATCAGTGAGAAGGAAAGGTGATGAAGAATCCAAATTGTACATAATTAGCAAAAAGTAGAAAATCTCATCTTTCTCCTTCAAAGTCAATGGCAGGTGGCAAGTTTAACTGCTAATTTTACATAATGTGTAACCTAATAGGCTACCAGAAACATCACTGTGAGCAAGTTAATTCTGACTCATAGTGACCCTATGGACACAGTGGAACTACACTGGTGAGTTTCTGAGACCGTCAGTCTTCACAGGAGTAACAAAAGCAAGTTAGAGTTTTAATTCCAATCACAAAATTTAGTAATATCTATGTAATATGTACTTCATACACACAACAGGTATATAAAATGTAAACAGGTATGTTCATTCAAATATGTTCAATGTGCTAGATCTCTCATTTTAAAGTTTTGCTTAAAAAATTTTAAAGATGGGCTGAGCCCTAGTGGCGTAAGTGGTTGAGTGCGGAACTGCAGCCCGCAGGCTTGGGGGTTCAAATCCAGCGGCGACTGGGTAGCACCCACGACCACCAGAGGCAGTGATGCCCACAAAAACGAAAAAAAAAAAAATTTTAAAGCTGTAATCATAAGGAACCCTGATATGGTGTAATGGTTATGCACTGGAATATTAATCATAAGGTTGCTGGTTTGAAATCACCGGCTGCTCCGAGAGAAAAAGATGAGACTTTCAACTCCCCTAAAAAGTTACAGTCTGGGGCTGAACCCTGGTGGCGTAGTGGATGAGTGGGGGACTGCAGCCCGTTGGCTTGGCGGTTCAAATCCAGCAGCAGCTCTCCGGGAGCAAGGCTGGGTACCTCCCACGACCACCAGAGGGCAGTGATGCCCCCAAACAAACAAAGTTACAGTCTAAGAAACCCACAGGGGCAGCTCTATCCTGTCCCCTAGGGCTGCTACAAGTCGAAGTTGACTTGATGGCAGTGAGTTTGGTTTGGATAATTACACTGGCTCGGTCCTGTTTCTAAGACTCCAAATTTCTCATCTGAAAATAATGTTAACCACTTTCGAAAAAAGTATGGAGCAAAAAGAAAGCCAATCTCTTTAGGCAACCCTACTGCAAACTGTCAACGATTTGGAAATAATAAATAATAATTGCCATTTTAACCTTTGACAGTCAGCAGTCAGAGTTCACCCAGAGTATCTTTCCATTTCCAAACAGTGAGCATGAGGCAGGGTAGGATGGAACCAGAAGAGTGGACATGACCACACTGTGACTATCATCCACAGCTGGTGCCAATCTCTAGATTCAAATGCTGCCCTCTCATTGCCTTACCATCCCTACACAGCTGTGTGAGTTTGGGTAAACTAGGTAAACAAATCCACAGAAACTCACATGTGTAAGAGAGTTTTATATAAAGGGTGAGTGTGCATTAAGGAAGGATCCCAACCCAGTGCTGTCCAAGCCCATAAGTCCAATATTAGCCCATATGTCTAACACAGATCTATAAAGTCCTCCTCAATCTCACAAAACACTTGTAAGGAGACCAACTGCAGGAAGAAAGTCCAACCAGTGTGTGTATAAGCATCTCAGCACTGGCAGGGTTCTCCACTGGCTGCTCCAGCTCCCAGGGCTGCATCAGGGTAGGCTCATATTGGCGTCTCCTCAAGGATGTCTCACAGGAAGTGAGCCTTGCCAGCTGAAGCAGGAAACAGGCTAAGGCAGCTGCAATCTGGTCTGACCATCAGAAAGCAAAAGACCTAAGAACTAGAAAGGTGAGGCTCACCAAGTCATTTCTCTCTGCCCTTCAGTTAATCCCACATATGTTTATTGACCAAGTTGGCACACTAAACCTTAACTATCTCATCATCCTTCACCACAATGGGTAAACAGAGGCAGAAAAAAAATCACAGTAAGTGGTTTTTAAATGAAGTTCCCCGGTGATATTCTGCTGACTTGCCTCCCCACACAAAATAATAATAAAGATCAGAGCATTAAGCATATGCTGCTCCATCTTTTCACCCCTATGACCCTGTACACCAAAAATATTAGAAATCTTTGCCTGATCTTACAGCCCGTGACTGTGGTTTTAGCGAGACAGCTGAGGATTGAAAGACAGTGTTGATGACTACCCAAAAAATATTTCTGGACAGATACAGATGCAGGCCCCAAAGCTGGAGCCTAATAAAAGGAGTTTCTACCCTGGACAGAGTTGAACAGTGCTGGCACCATGATATCCTGAGCATCCACTCACAGGAATGTACTCTGAGTACACACTTGTCTAGCTTGTCCATCCAGTTCCAATCATCAAGGTGTTCTCATGATACACTTGCAGACAGGGTTCTCAGCCAGGCTCACAGTGGCTTGGGGCCACTCCTACAAACACAAACTCAAATTCATCCAGGATAGGATACTAAAGCTATTTCTCAGACATGTCCTATAACATATATACCTACTTTAATAGAGAAAGGTAATGGAAAGATAAGATTTGGAATTCCTATAAATTTACAATTGTTCTAAAACTTGAAATCATGAGAGTCTAGGTGCATGGGTCAGACAGAGACAAGGGGGCCCCTTAGACACCTTCAGGTCTAGAACTGCACTTGCCAACATGTCCAAAGATGAAAAGGGCAGCATTTACCCCAGGACAGAGTTCTTCAGAGAGTTAGGGGCAGAGGGAGAGGGGAAACAGGAAACACAATGAGGAAGTGGGAAGAGTGATGGTACTTTGAGGGGATCCTCAATGAGGAAGTTTGAGACAAACTGTCTATGAACTGTCCAGTGTAAAACTGTCCTCTGTAAAACTTCACCCTTCTACAACAAAAGGTTTAAAAGAATGATTTCCTAATGTTCTGCAAGGGAGGTTAAGGGGAATATCCTATAGCATCTTATAAAGTTTTGTCTTCCAAGAAGGGGAAATAAAACTTTTACATGTATAAATCTCTATAGTCCCCTCAGCAATTCCCATCGCTCATTTGGCAGGCCTCCAAAACAGCCTGGCTTAGCTGGCAAATATTCAAATAGAATTACTTACAATATGTAAATGATGCTAGTGTGGCACTTGCATCACTGAACTCCACCTTCTCTTTCTTTGTGCGAACTGTGCCTGTGCAGGTTGAAACAGGAGTGCCAAACACTTGCTAAGTGAGATTACTGACTGTTGGCTGAACATCTGCCAATTTAAAATAAACATTTAGGAGGGAGAACAGCTCCACTCAAATGTATGTGTGCTCTGTTCAATAATAAACACAGGCTTTCATTTTGACGTTCAAGTTACTCCCACATTCCTCTCGAACACAGGAGCATGAAGAACGTACATTCTTCAAGCACTGTATTCAATTCAAGATACAGTCCCTTAAAATTTCCAAGACAATTAAAAAAACCTTTTCAAATCATTTTCCAGTGAAATATTTTTAATTCTACAAGCAAGGATTTGGAAGTGGTATTATTGTCTAGAAAAATCACTGAAACCACTGGCAGAACTCAGCTATTTTATCAGTTTAGTACTGTTGATTCAACACTCTCTTTAATTGAGCCCAATATTAAGCATTATACTTCTTTTGTGTAAGACAATGGGATGACAAAACCGGTTCCTCGCATTTGGTTTACACATCTTCTAAAAATCTCAAAAATCCCTCCACAAAGTCAGACTCTCTTAAAAATGCTTATTCCTCTTTCTCCCTTAAAAAGCATGAGCTTGTTGCTTCATCCACACACACATTCCTCACATACTCTGGATTTCAGAATGTAGGTCATCAGTTTCATTTCCAGGGGGACACAAAGTTCTGGTTCCAAAACACCCCACACTTGCCAATTCTTCAGTTAGCCCTCAAGTCTCCAGACCTTGCGGAGGAAATCAGAATCTAGCATTTTAAGCTTGTAAAATCAGAGGTGGGTTGTAAAGAAAGTTATAAATTTGGGATTACATACTTAATCATGGTGACTCATTCTCACATGCCCAAGATTAAACTGAGCACGCATCTAGGATCAGGAAAGAATTTCCCTCAGGGGCAAAAGGGGTGTGGGATTTCCAATGGTGCACTGAAGTAGGATCACCTGTGTGGATCAGGTAAGCAAATCCCACATAATTGACTTCCTATGACTGTGAAGGAGCAATCCTAGTTAGGTCCCTTCCTTCCCCCAGGTGTTTGTATAAGGCCCCTTCAGATGTTGCTAATGTTACAGAATTCCAGTAGAGAATATTGCCACTGCTCTGAGAGGCAAATGTTCCTGAAATGTGAAATGCATTGAATTTCATCGATTATACCAACCCATTAAAGATGGAGGTGCACATGGCAGATTGGGAATAGGGGAAGTTGGTGCTTTGGTCTTACCACTGCCTACTAAAACCTTGGACTTGGGGCATTTCCCTATGTCTAAACTCACTAGCAAAGAGCCCTGGTGACACCAGGGATCAGCATTCAGTTGCTAACACAAAGATGAAACACACCAGCCCTCTGAGGAAGAAAGATGTTCTTCTAGAATGTTACAGAGAGGTTATAGCTTTGGAAACCTTATGGGGACAAGTTCTACTCTGTCCTACAAGGTCACCAGGAATGGGAATGAACTTGACAGCACACCACCACCGATTTCCTAAAGGAGTCCCTCAAACAAAAACCAAAATCCAACTCACTACCATCCAATCGAATCCAACTCACAGTGAGCCTTTAGGCTAAAATAGAACTGTGAGTTTCTGAAAGTAAAAAATCTCATCTTGAGTAGAAAACCTCATTTTCTCCGGTAGAACAGCTAGTGGTTTTGTGGTTAGCAGACAAAGGAGTAGCCCACTCCATCACCAGGGCTCCTATGGATTTCCTAGGTGGTACAATAGTTCATGCCTTTGGTCACTAACTCAAAGGCTGGAGTTCATGTCCAAACATAGGTCCTTCAGCAAAATATCTGGCGATCTACCTCCAAATACCAGACCTTCCAATACCCGTGGGGCACAGAGCCACTCTGACACACATGCTGCTACCATGAACTGAGTTCCCGCAAAGCAAGCAAATTCACTGCTATGCAGTCAATGCTGACTTCCAGCAATCCCCCATGGGTCTCCGAGACTGCAACTGGAGTTCCCCAGGGTCTAGTTATTCTTAAAATAGGAAGTGTCACAAACATTTCCCTCCTTTTCCTGCTTTAAGAAACATTGGCCTTATCTTCCCTGAGTAATTTTCTTGTCCTTTAGGAATTACAGGGGGCTGAGCCCCAGTGGCGTCGGGGTTGTGTGCGGGACTGCGGCCCACAGGGTTGGCGGTTCAAATCTAGCAGCAGCTCTCCAGGAGCAAGACTGGGCCTCCTACTCCCACCAGGTGCAGTGATGCCCTGCCACACACAAAAAAAGATCCCAGGTTTAAAAATTGATTCTGTTTTGAAATATATACATATAGTTTATAAAGACAGCACATTCTATTGGGAAGCAGACATCGGTATTTTCAAGGATATAACCTTTTTCTCCAAAAATGAAGTAAATTTAATGTAGTTGAACTTTTAAAAATTGGAAATTTTTTAGGAGAAGCAAGGGCTTTTCAACACACATAGTGGGGCAAAAATACATTTACTAACTAACCTGCCAAAATAAATGTTTTTTAGCTGCCTAAGAATCGTAAGAAAGGGGCTGAGCCCCGGTGGCGTAGTGGTTGTGCACGAGACTACGGCCCACTGGGATAGAGGTTCAATTCCAGCTCCACAAGAGCAAAGGCAGGGCCTCCTACTCCCAACACCAGAGGTCTGTGATGCCCAAAAAACCAAAACCAACCAACCAACCAAACAAACAAAAAAAGCCCCAAGAATCATAAGAAAAAGGAAATTGATATTAAAGGTTTAAATATGACCTATAAAGTACAAATTAACTATACTCTGTGCCACCTACCAATACTCACTGCCAACAAGTTAATTCTGATTCAGAGACACTGGGCAGGGCAGGGCAGGGCTGGGCAGAACTGTCCCTTTGAGGTTCAAAGACCCTCCTCCTCTCTTTATGGGAGCAGAAACCTCCTTCTTTCTCTCAACATTTAATGATAGGAATGATAAAAACCACTAACATACCATAAAATTTAAGTCAACCTGTGAACATTTTCGATTCAAGTAATAAGTAAATCTAAAAATATCATAGGCTACCTATGGAGATTATACTTTAATTATAAGCCTTATACAATAAATTATTCAAGACAATTCCCCCTTAGAAATTTGTGCAAAGGACCACAAACTCGCCTGACTAATATTTTATAACCCTTATTTTTTTTTCTGAGTTAAATGCCAAACTGGACACTTGAAGTTAAATACTCCCACTGAAAATGTATAAGCTATTTTTTTTTATCTGCACTCAAATGGATACTTAACTTATGCTTCTCGCTAAGAACATTTAAACTTGCTTTCAGCAAATACAAATACTGGTATTTTTTGGGAATTTCCATAACTATGATAAACAATATGTGAATTAAGAGAAAGTATGAAAGAAAATCTAAAAAGGGATATTTAGAAATACTAGGAGGCTCATAAAAAGAGATCTACCAAGTACACAGTTACAAAAACTCAAGGAAATAGGTCACCTGAAATGAAGGGTGTCAATCGTGAGTGTAGCCTTCCATTCTTAGTGCAAAGTAGAACTCTTGAATACCCGAGTTAATGAGAGAAGCTAGTTTTGGGGGCTCCACCGCCATGAAGCAGCAATCCTTCTATTCTCTTGGAGTTATAAGTGATCTACTAACCAAACTTACTTTGTCTCTCAGTGTAATGAGAGGGTGTGGTAGACAAGTTCATATAATAATAATGATGATACTAAACACTTACAATGCAGATATGAAGATTCATGAGGTCTTGTGGGCAGATGGGCAAGATATCTAAGATTCTAAAGTATTCCTGAGAAAGTAATGGGAGAGAGAGAAGCAGCAGGTGGGGAGGGTGGTGGTGTTTGAATCCAAGGGGACTTCGGTAGCTTTCTCAAAGGACAGGGAATTCAATAGGTGGTTGGAAATAAAATCCTTTTTCTTTTCCCTCTTTGCTTGGAATAAATAATCATTTGCATCTGTTCTCCTTCTTGACCAATCTTACCAAAGAGAGTCGGTTTGCTCTCTTCCATACTTTATCACATAGGGGATTTAAAATACTATTTAGGTTAAAAGAAGTAGATGAAGAGCATATGCAATTAACAGACACAGAACCATTTGAAAAAAGTAAGAGAATTTTCAGTTCCTAGTGGTGCAGTGTGTGTTCCGCATCCAGGCTGCTAACCACAAGGTCAACAGTTCAAATTCAACAGCTGCTCCAAGGGAGACTAATGAGGCAGGCTGTTTTCTTCCATAAAGATTTAGAGTCAAGGGAGTTTTGCTCTGTCCTACAGGATGGCTATGAAGTAGAACTGATGGAGTGGCAGAGGATTTTTGTGACTTAGAATTGTTTGAATGTACTCTTATTTTTTTGTGTGTGTTGGGGGGCATCACTGCCCTCTGGGAGTGGGAGGCCCAGCCTTGTTCCTGGAGAGCTGCTACTGGATTTGAACCACCAAGCCAGTGGGGTGCAGTCCCACGCTCAACCAATACACCACCAGGGCTCAGCCCTTGAAGGTACTCTTATAAATATATCATGTCTTAACTGAAAACTAGAGAAAGCCAGAAATGTACTATAAAGGAAATGTGAAACAATATTTTGAGTTGGAACTATTCTAGGAAATCTAATAGACTATACTTTAACAATGCACTCTTAAATCTATAACCAGAATAACCAGAACTTCTGGTAAAGAACTTATCCTTCTTCATCACTCCTCTTCATCTTTAAGCCACTCTCATAAACACTTGCTTCAAGAATGTACTTTTTTTTCTCTTCTTTTTTCAAAATCAGCACTCATACATGCCTTCCTTGACTTAGTAAATAACTGGGAGCATCCTCAAAATGGTTAGGTGCTTATCAAATTCAACCTTTCTGAACATTCCCGTTCATCATTCTTTAAACAGACTCTCTTTATAGGACAGATCTTAATCACCGCCAAGAAAAAAGACAACAACCCTAACATCATATAGCTCCAAGTATCATAGTGTATTCCCCTCATGTCACAGGAAAGAGGTTAAAAGCTGTTTTTATTTTTTCACACTTTAAAAATTCTACTTCTATTGTATCTTCTCCCTTTTTTTCTAGTTCACCCTCAAACTAGGGTCTCCTCCAATGTAATCTGAGGACAGAGAGGCTCAGTGTCTGGTTCAATTCCTGGACCACACACCTCTATGTACAGCCCCTACCAAAGTGCCCATGAAAACTTGTGTTCATGAGCACGTTTCAGTGGCACTTCCAGACTTAAGACAGGCTAAGAAAAGAAGGTCTGGAAATCTTCTGAAACCAGTCAATGGCAACTCTTCCTAATCAATCCCAACCAATAAGGAGGATAGTACAAGTCACACCCTGCTATTTGGGGGTGGGAGGTGGTCAACCCACTGGCAGCTAACAACATCATTCACAAACGTTAGGAATCACCTGTGTCAGAACCAACAAAAGCTCAAGTTAGAAAACGCAACTTCCTGGACATGGTAAACAGATCTAAAAAGGAGTAGGGCCCAGAAATCTTCATTTTAAGACGTCACCCAGGTATTCACTGTTTCCAAACCAAAGGGAACACATTACAATTAGCCCCTTAAGAGGGTCTGAGAAGACAAGGACAGGGTGACAGGTCTCGTCTCACCTTCCTTTGACAAGATAGATGGGAGCGAAAGCACAGATGGAAGAGGCCAGGAAGCGTGGAGAGTGGAACTTTAAGTGAACGTGAAACATCAGCATAAATGCAGACTCGTCAGCCCTGCTCTGTGACTACTGCCAATTACAGTAGCCAGACCTGAAAGAGAACTGATTACATGTAATTTTAAAAAAGTAAACAAGCTGGGCGGCTTGTGAACAATGAATGGTGATATTCAAGCCAAGAGGTAATAAAAAGCATGAATAAATGACTCAGCATCCCCCCGCTCCACCACCCAAGACAAAAATTGGTTGTACTCTTGCTGGGATTAACAAAAAACCAAAACACTAACTGTGACTAAACCCACTGCCATCAAGTAGATCTTTGCTCTCAGCAACCCTGCCGCACAGGGCGAGATTGCCCCAGGGTGCCCCAGGCTGCAGGTCGTGACAGAAAGACTGCCACCTCATTCTCCCAAACAGAGGTGGGTGCCTTTGAACCACTGGACCGCACAGATCCACTGTGTCGTCAGGGTTCCTTACCTTCCTAAGATTAGCGAGGGCAGAAAGAATATTTTGGCAGACTTAAATAACAACAAATGACTCCAGAGAAGCTTTTTTTTGTCTACCAAATAAACCCTTTTAGAAGGGCCACACAGCACCAACTTCTGGTGTTCCAAAGTTTAACCTTCTTCCTGATTACTTTTCTCAATATTGTGGAGGGCAGAAAAAGAATGGTTGGTTCCAGTGTTACAACTATGTAGCTTATGGCTTTTATTGAGAGCATGAGAAAATAAAATTAAATAATACAAATCTAAGAGCCAAGTTAGATGAAATTCCTCTACAGGAGGGGTTCTCAACACTGATACTAAATAGTTGAGCTGAATTATACTTTTTTGCAAAGTTCTGTCATGTGGATTGTAGATGCTTAGCTTCTCACAGTAAATGCCAAAAACACCCACCTGCCCCCAACTGTGCCAACCACACCTGTGTCTAGATATACCTGAAGGTCACAGAGATGTGAAGATGGTCTCCACCCAGTTAAAAACCACTACCCTGCACAGAAGTTCCAGTGCTTATCAGTTAAACAGTCCCAAAATATGACTACTTTAGCATGAAACGTATCTCTCCAATCTTAAAAATCTCATGATATTTGCACACTGTGTTAGTCCAGGTAGACTAGAGAAACAAATTCATGGAGACTTACATGTGAATAGAAAGAGGTTTATATACAAGAGCAATTGAATAGGGAAAATGTCCAGTCCAATCCAAGGCCATAAGTTTGATATTAAACCATATGTCTCATACCAATATATAAAGTCCTCTTCAAAACTCATGAAACACACTCAGTGACACCAAGTTCAGTATGGTCACAGGCTAGTGGGGGGAAAGTCTTTGGACTCAATGGCATTGTAAGCAGCACAGCACTACATGACTTTTCCTGATCCAGAGGTCTGGTTACACTGGTATGTCCATGTAGCTTCACCAGCTCCCAGGGCATATATAGTGCCATGTGTCTTGTGAGTAGATTGTCTCTCAGGGAGTGAGCAGAGAGAGAAAAGCATCTCCTTCCTCCAAAGAGGAAAATACAGGAGTTCCCAGAAATCTTAGAAGGGCATGCCCACACAGAGGCTTCATTGGCTATGAACTAATTGACAGACTAGATTCCATCCCTCCACTCTTAATCCTCTTGAAATGACAAATGATATCTCTCTCTCTCTCTCTCTCTCTCTCTCTCTCTCTCTCTCTCTCTCACACACACACACACACACACACACACACACACACAGAGTTAATTTTGCCTTCAGGTTACCCTGAACTCACAGTTAGCTTAGAGGACAGAGAAAAATGATGCTATAATTTTATTAAATCATTTTCTTTGGGGCTCTTACAGCTCTTACACCACTCCATACATCAGCTGTATCAAGCACATTTATGAGAGTCAGTCATAAACATTCTACTCCAGGTACTAAAATGCAAAAAATAAAATAAAATACAAAATTGTGATGTGGTTTGATTGAACTATAATGATTACAAAGTGTTGCATAACAAAATGAGAGTGGTCTTCTTCCCTTTTGCT
>PVJH01018750.1:0-44369 GCA_004026705.1 Nesogale talazaci
GTGGTGGGAGTAGGAGGCCCAGCCCCACTGCTGGAATTGAACCTCCGTCCCAGTGGGCCGCAGTCCCGCACACAATCACTACGCCACCGCGGCTCAGCCCCTTTTACGTCTTTTTAATGGCCATTTGCTTTCTTCATGAATGATGTTTTTGATGTCTACCCGCACTCATCAGATCTTCTGTGATTAGTGCTCAATGCATAAAATCTGCTCTTACGATGTTCTCAAAATTGAGTGGGATAGACTCGAAGTTGTATTTTGGTCATATAGTGAATTAGTTTTAATTTTATTCAGTTTTATTCTGAATTTACATGAGTAATAGATGATCTGTTCACAGTCAGCCCCTGGCCTAGATTTAGTTACTGATATTGAGCTTCTCCGTCATCTTTTCCCACAGATGTATTCAATTTGATTTCTGTGTATTCCATCTGGAGAAGTCTCTAGTTGCCTTTTGTGTTGTTGAAAAAAGGTATTGGTATGAACAAGCTGTTGATTTTGCAAATTCTATCATGAAATCTCTAACTTCGTGTTTCACCAATTTCGTATTTTCCAATTACATTTCCTTCTTCGTTTCCAACTTCTGCAGTCCAATCATCAACAATTATCAATGCATCTTGATGGATTGCTTGATCAATTTCTAACTTAATATTAAATATATTCATTACTACCTGTTGAAGTTGATGTATAGATTTGAATAATAGTCATCTTGATTGGATTTCTTTGAAGACAGGTCAATATAACTCTATTGTAGACAGCACTGTACTTCATGATTCATTCTGCAGTGTCTTTTTTGACAATGATTGTCATGCTATTCTTCTTGATTGTATTATTCCAGGCATAGTAAATAATATGATTTTCTGATTCAAAATGGCCAACACCAGTCCATTTCAGCATAGAATATTTATCTTTATGCATTCTATTTCAATTTTTTTCTACCATTTACAATTTTGCTAGATGCATACTTCACACATTCCAACTTCCTAACAGCAGATTTTCGCAGCTGTTTTCCATACCTTGTGTGATGCCTCATCAGCAAATGAAGAGCCTGAAGACTTTACAGGAATCACTCTGAAAAAATTGTCAACACCAAGTGGATTATGACAAAAGGGAAGACTTTATTGTGTTGAGAACACGAGCCCTGCTCTGCTCTTCCTGTCTGGGAACATTTTATAAAGAAAGGGAGTAGATTCAAAGGGCTGTGTGGGGTGGGTAAGGGTGGGGCAGCTATCCTGCCTATCAGCAAATAGCAAACCTGTTGCAGGAGGGGAATGGGGAAAGCAGGGTTGAAGGTTTTTCACATTCCACAGATTTCTTTGTCTTGAGAGTTGCACATTGTCCTTCCCCCCTTTGAAGCTATAGGACAAATGTGAAAGCGATCAGAGATTTTCATTTGAATAAGAAGCCTCTTCCTAAATGTGAAAGGGCTCAGGAATAATGACACACTGACTTAAGACTCAAGAGCCCTCCCAGGTTCAGCTGCAAAGGAGGGGTGGGCAACCTCTTAGTTGGCAGCCAATGAACACCAACAACATGGAGGTAGGAGGAAGTTAAAAGACACCAACAGATTCTAGTACCAAATGTGCAGCTCGCATGACCGACAAAACGCCATGGATTTAGCTTAGCGTCCATCCAGACCCCAGACTCCTTGCGTTTGATGTCAATGGTGTAGCCGAGTGAGTCAGCAAGCTGTGGCCCCCTCAGTCCACAGGATCTGCCGTCTTAACCACTCACAAGTTCAGTGTCCTGGAGTCCCACACTGGAAACAGGTGGCAGGAGGCTTCTCACCCACACCTGGGAAGGGGGTGTGTCATGGAGGGACCTCCTCCAGGACCCTCACAGTGAATCTGGCCTGGCCGCCTACAGCCATAGTTTGATCCCTGAGATCAGCGTCCTGTGAGACAGACAGGACCCTCTTTCTGTGGAAACCTAGAGCTGACATTGGCCACAATAGCAGCTCTACTAATGTCATACATTTAGCTTTCTGGAATTCTTTCATTTCTTCCTCTAAATCCTGGTTATTGTATTCTCAGGTTGATGCGATTGGTCTGTCTGCAGTCCACAGCTTGGTCTTGCAGTTTCCTGAGAATATCTGCAGTGGGCTGATTCATGACCTGTGCCAATTCTTGTAGGGGGGGACATTCCCAAGGCTGAAGGGAGTCAGGGAATGTAGGTACTGAGCAGAGGGGCCCTCAAATAGGATTCTGTAGGTGTTCAGGGGGTGGGGGGTGATGTCAGCTGGTAGTTGTAGCTTGAAGAGTCCCAGGATCTGTTGGAAAGGTGGCAAGGCCATGCAAGGGGTGGTAGGATTGAGGTATATTGGGACAGAGGGGGAAGACAATGTTTCCTCCACTGGTTCATGCAGAATAGGCCTGTGAGTTCAAGCAGAACCCCAGGCAAGCTGTAGGCTGTGTTCTTGGTGGCTGAATTCCTTGGCTTGAATCAGGTCAGAATGACTGTAGACCCGAGAAACAAAAATTCGCCTTCCTGGCCCTCTCAGTGGATAACTGGTAGAGCCAGACATCAAGAACAGGAATCGATGAGTGTGCCTGGCTCCCGTCCCCCACCTCCTCCAGATGTTGTATGATAGCCCCATCTATGTCAATCTATGCCAGTGAGGGCCAGTCTAGCTCACAAATGTTCTCAGATATTCTGGTTGGAGTTTGACTCTGTGATCCAGAAGCTATCTCTGTACTGACTGAAGACTACCATGGTTTCCTACGCTGTAAGCACTCGGCTGGTGGTGAGGAGTTGATCTGGCGTGCCTTCTGCTCCTAGGTCAGGTCTGATTGTCTGTGGACCCACCCCCTCACCACAGTCCTACCCTTTCCACGGTCCAGAAGACCAAGACTAGGATTTGACATTCTTTACACCTGGGTTCCCTCCCTCAGGGTTGGGGTCTGTGACAGGCCCCTTCCCCTTGAGGAGAGGATCCACACAGCTAGAAAGCCCACTGTCCGGCTCACCCATCCTGGCACCCAGAGCTTTTATGGCAGCAGCGGCAGCAGCTCTGTGGCCTGTGGTCTCATGTTGACCCTTTGAGCCCAGAGAAGACACGAGATGTCTGGCCAACGCACCAGACACGTGACCTGCCTCGCTGTGAAGGAGTTTCCAATGCCAAGCAGGTTATATAGCAAAAGGAAGGACTTTAGTGCATCGACAGGTAGCTCCTTGATTCTTATCCACAGGCTGAGCCACACTCCCGACAAGGAGCATTTTATAAGGAAAGGGAGTGGATTCACGGCAGTCAGCGGGAGGGCTGGCCAGAAACAGCCAGAAGGCTGGCAGAAGCACCAGGGACTTTTCACATTCCACAGGTTTCTTTGTTCCTGAAGCTTTGCTTTCTATCCCAGAGTCGCATTCTGTCCCTGCCACCAAAACTCCACTTCTACAGGGATTCCCCACCTCAAGTCACCATGGTCCACACCGTTCTAAGTGAACAACGCCTCCTCCGATCTGCTTTTGAGTGCCTCCTGGCCAAAAAGGCTTGTCCTCCAGCATGTCCTCTGAAAGTGGTCTGCTTCCATCCCTTAGGCCTTTGGTGTCTGACAATGTTTCAGAGCTGTACCTAAGGTTCCCAGGGGTTCTTTCTTCCAAGGTAGGAAGCTGAGTCCTTCCCTTTTGGCTGTTGTTAGCTAGAAAACTCCACTGAAATCTTGGTTGACCCTACAGGTATTGGAAACACAGTGACAGCTTCCAGCATCATAGCAACACACAAGCCTCTACAGTATGACAAACTGACAGACACGTGGTAGACTATTTCATGTATGGAAGATCAAGTAACACCGCACACTCTTTATGCTTCAGTTAGAATCGGGGATATTAATAGGAAGAACTCAAAGAGCTGTTGTGAAGATTAATGTGTTCATACATACAGAAAGCCCCTTGAGCAGCATTTCATACACAGTGCATGTCAACATTTTTGTACTTATAGGTGCACCTACATATACAGGCTGCTATAGTACAGACTTGTAATTTTATGACTACTTCGTTACTACATGAAATACTTTTTTTGAGTCCAGTATCCAGTTTACAATAGATTATTAATAAACTTGCTGTTTTATGAACCAACACACAAGGCAAGTCTGAAAGGTATGAAAAGGATTACAGAGTCCCCAACTTACTTAAGGGTTTCCTTTCTAAGGATTCTGTCATAAGTGAGCTTTTCCATAAGTCATCAAATGCCTCGTGTGTGTGTGTATATATATGTGTGTATATATATATATTAAAAATTTTTATTGCCATTTGGTATTAGGTTCTGTATAAATATGATCTTTATCTTTGGCAGATGACTTGAGAATGATGACATTAGCAAATGATGGGCTAGATATCATTGTATATAGTATCTATTACTAATGATAAGATATTGCCCCCACCCCCCCACCCCCCCACACACACCAAGTGGATGGTTACCTCTACATTGTGGACTATGTATCAACATGGAGGCAAAGAATTCCTGCAGATTGAGGTAAGTGGACAAGTATGGCTCACAGTGACACAATGGAGTAGTTTTACTGCATGATCCGTTCGCCCACCCCTAAGCCCTCACCCCCACCCCACCCCCTACCTTTGTTACATTTATGAAAACAAATAGTGATTGTGATATAGTTCTATTATTAGAGTCAGGTTTCTAGTGAGTTCAGAGTTTTTCCTTCCTTCTCTTTGATGCCAAACCTCTTTAACTTAAGCCAACAAAATCAATCGTGAATCTTATGAAGAAATAACTGTTTTTACTTTTTTTTTCACTTTGTACTCTTGTCCTAGCTAAACCTACGAGTCCTGCCCTTAAATCCAAACTTTCTTCAGTGCTCCATAAAACTTCACCTATGAGCATGGCAATTACACAATCTAGACACATGGCTGTTTATAAGATGAAGAGGGTATCCTGCTCAATCCTCAGGTTCCTTCCAACTCTATCAGCCCATGCTTCTCCAAAGGATGAGCTTGCTTGCTTTTAAATGCTGTGGAAATGCTCACTTGGCAGACATTTTCATAGGTTTCTGCATATCCTCCTGCACAAGGAGGCTGCAGAGTCTCAAAAACCATGTATAGAAGCATAAATATTTTAACCATTTTAAGAATACATTTTTAATCATTAAGGAAATTAAAACAAAAGCAAATCATAACCAAAAATGCTTATCTAGGATATGTAAAACACTCTTACCATTCAATATCAAGAAGATATCTAATGTGTATTTATATACTTTCACATATTTTTGTTTTTATTGTGGTAAATATATAACCTAGCAAACTTTTACTTACTATTCCCAAAATCTTCACAATGCAGTTTAATGTATTGTCCCACAACCACGTTTATTTGTGCACAAATCTGTTTGCATCATCAACAGAACTGAGTGACCGCGAAGTTCTGAGAGTGTCTCCCTTCCCCTCTGACAACCACTAATAAACTCTGGTTTCTATCCACATGCCTATTTGATGATCTCTATTAGTCTGTCGGTTTTCCATACTGTAGTGGCCTGTGTGTTTGTGTGATGCTGAAAGTTGTACCACTGACATTTCCATACAGCAGGGTCACCCATGGTGAATAGGTTTTATCAAAGCTTATAGACTAAGAACAGACCAGAAAACGGAGGAGGCAGTCCACTTCTGAAAAAAATAGCTGCGGCAACCCTTAGGGATAGCAGTACAATATGATGCAGCCAGTGCTGAAAGGCTGAAAAGAGCTCCAAGTATTCCTAAGAAAGAACTGCCTCCTCCAGATGGACTAGACCTTATTTTTTTTCAAGAACATGTAAAGTGTGAGAGCATATTTAAGACACATAATATATAGATAGAGTGAAAGGTTGTTCAAAAGACAAGAGAACAAAATTTTTAAATACCAAAATGGATGTCAGAAGCTTTGAGACTTGCTCTTGAAATAGCTACAGCTAAAGAGAAAAGAGTGAGGCAAAGGAGCTGAAGGACACACCACCTGGCTCAATCATAAACTTAATATAGGAACCAGAAGCTTTTTTTTTTGAACAATTAACTTTTATTAAGAGTTAGAAGAGTGGGGCATCAGGATTAGAGAAAGGCTTATTAACAACATGCAGTGTGCCAATCACACATCAATCACACTTGCTTGATGAAAGTGCGGAGGGATTGGATGAAGCACTTGCTGATGAGCACCAAGTATGGATTGCAACTCAATGAAAAGAAGACCCTTGCAGCTGAGTCAATATATAATATCAGGATAAATGGAGAAAAAGTAGAAGTTGCAAAGGATTTAGTCTTACTTAGAGTCACAATCAATGGAAGCAGCAAAGAGATGAAAAGACATAGTATATGGCATCAGGTAAATCTGCTGCACAAGACCTCTTTAGAGTGCTGAAAAGCAAAGGTACTACTTTGAGGACTCATGTGTGCTGACCCAAATCCTTCATTCTCCTTGACATCATATGCAAGTGGAAGTTGTGCATTGATTAAGGAAAACCAAAGAATTGATGCATTTGAATTGTGGCACTAGAGAAGAATGTTGAAAGTACCTGAGGCTAAGAGGACAAATTATCTGACAGTCTTTACTGGAAGAAGTAAAGCCAGAGTGCTCCTTAGTGACAAGGATGGCAAGACTTCATCTTTTAGACATATTATCAGGAGAGACTAGTTCCCAGAGAAGGACTAGTGTGGACTGTCTGGTTGTTTGGAATTACTTAACTGACCTTGAAGTTACCTATCCAATGGGTAACCACTGTGCCACCAGGACCCCATCAAATTATAGTAGAATATCATTAATATCACACACAAGTAACATTATACTGAGACTGATCCAACACTGATGGCAACACTATATTGGCAGGGAATGACCAGACGTTCCAGCAGGGTTCAGAAGAGGACATGGAACAAGGGGCTTTATTGCTAATAGCAGATGGATCCTGGCTTAAACAGAGGATGTGAGAATGATGTTTACAAGCGTTTTTATTGACTATATAAAGGCATTTGTCTGTACAGATCATAACAAACAATGGATAGCCTTCAGAAGAATGAAAATCCCAGAACACTACATTGTGCTCGTATGGAACCTGTACATGAATCAAGAAGCAGCTGTGTGAACAGAAACAGGGAATCCTGCATGAATTAAAACCAAGAAGAGTATGCATCAGAGTTGTATTCTCTCACCACAGTTATTGAACCTGAATGCTGAGCAAATAATCAGAGTGGCTGGATTACATGAAGAAGAATGTGGTGTCAGCATTGGAGGAAGGCTCATTAACAGCCTACACTGTGCAGGTGAAGCGACCTTGCTTGCTGAAAGTGAGGAGCACTCAAAGTACTTGATGATAAAGGGTTGCAGCCTTCAGTGTGGACTGCAACTCACTGTGAAGAAAACAAAACCTCTCACCGCTGGACCAGAAGGTGGCATTATGATAAAAAGAGAAAGTCTTCAAGTTGTCAAGGATTGTGCATTCTTTGGATCCACAGTCAGTGCACACAGAGACAGCAGTCAACAGCTCAAACACTGCATGGTACTGATGAATCCGCTTCACAAGAGCGCTGCACAGTGTGGAGAAGCAAAGATGTCATTTTAAGCACTCACGTGCACCTGACCTAAGCGATGATGTTTTCAATCACCTCATATGCAAGCAAAATTTCAACACTGAATAAAGAAAAATTGATGTGTTTGAATTGTGTTGGTTAAGAATACTGAAAGTACCATGGAGAGCCTAAAGAACAAACAAATTGAAAGAGGTACATCCAGAATGTTCCATAATGGCAAAGATGGCAAGACTTTTTCTCATGTACTTTGGACAGGTTGTCAAGAGAGACCAGTTCCTGGAGAAGAGCATCATTCTTGGTAAAGGAGCAGGACAACAAAACACAGAGAGACTTTCTTGACACAATGACTGCAACAAGGAGCTGAACTTCTTTCAAGTTCTTCTGGCAGTCCACGATAGAATATGCTTCACTAACATCATAATTTAAATACATCGGCTCTGTGTTCTTTATTTATTATCCTTTCACATCTATATGAGGCAATGGGAAGTATCCTGCGTTGGATTAGACCCACCTTAGTCCTCAAAGTGACAGCTTTGCTGTTAAACATTTTTTTTGGGGGGGGGGTGTTATCACTGGCCCCTGGTGGGAGTGGAAGGCCGAGCCTTGCTCCTGGAGAGCTGCTGCTGGATTTGAACTACAGTCCTGCACACAACCACTACATCACCGGAGCTCAGCCCTCTCTTAAATGTTGTACAGAGCCCTTGTGCTGTAGATTTGCCCCATGCAAAAATTGTTTGGTTTTTTTGACTGCCACTTCCATGAGCACTGGTTGCAAATCTAAATGAAATAAAATCCTTGGCAAGTTTGTGAGGATGGCACAGGTTTAAACCGCATTTCATTCTGTTGTACAGAAGATTGCTATGAGTCAAAACAAGCTTGACAGCATCCAGCAGCAACACCAACAGCATTGACCAGGGCTAGTCTTGCTCTCAGAGAGAGAGCATTGGAAAGTGGAGTCCTACAAGTAGAGTTAGTTGAGAATTTTAACATATTATCCTTTGTTTTCTCTTTGGATCCCCTTTTAATTTGTTTAAGTTACTATTATATTTTATTAATATTTTCTTTTATATTGTGGTTTTCATCTGTTTCACTTTTGTCCTTGTTGGGTTTTTGGTATGATTTTCTTTATATGCAATCCAGGATCGGTAAATCTATAGAGACAGCAAATAAAATAATAGTTCCTTGGGATTGTGGCAGGGGGAGTTGGCTTTACAGGGAGCTAATAATTATGAGTACAAGAATGAAGAAAATGTTCTGGAATTGATTATGGTGATGCTTACACAACACTTTTAAATAAATTTAAATAATTGAATTGTATGATAGGTGAATCATGTCAATAGCACTAACTTTAAAATTTTAAGGCAGCTCAAAACAATAAATTAAAGTACTATAATGAAGTGTTAAAGATCTGCAGCCAGCTCATTAAGCACACCATGCTTAGCATTTCTCCAGCTGATATGACTGAAGAAAGAAACTTAGCCCTCGAGTCTGTGGACAAAATATCTTGCAGGACTGCTATGAGTTGGAATAGACTCAGTAGGAGTGGGGAATAAGATGAATGAAGAACAGGTAACATCAAAAGAAAATGGAAAAAGCGCACCGTCACTGTATCAGAAAGAATTGGTCAACTTCTGACCATTTTAGTAGGTAGTATATGAACAAGAACTAATAGTAGTGAAGAAAAAAAATGCAAGCTGCACTGAAGGGATTAGTGAAAAGCAAGGCTCCAAGAATGGGCAGAGCAACAAAGGAAATGTTTCAGCAAAGGATGTCATCCTGGCAGCACTCACTGCCTCCAAATTTGGAAGGTTCCTACCTGACTCTTAGAAGCTATAATCATTTGTCCGCATTTCAAAGAAAGAGAATTCAAAGAAAGAGAATATGGAAAAATCATCAAACAACATCCTGAATATCACACACAAGTAAAATTTCTGGAAGAGGATACAAAAATAATTGCAGCAGGACATGGGCCGGGAACTGCCAGAAATTCAAGGTGGATTCAGAAGAGGCCATAGAAGATGAGCTGTTACTACTGTTGCTAGAGGCCAGCGAGTCTGCTCTGATTTCCAGGGGACCAATGAGAAGAATGGAACACTACCTGACCCTGTGCCAGCTTCATGATGTTTAGGTTTGTCGTTGCAGTCACTGTCTTACTCCATCTTGTTGAAGGTCTTTTTTTTTTGCTAGACCCTTCACCAAGCATGATGTCCTTTCCCAGGACTTAGTCTCTCCTAACAATACATCTAAATTAAAGCGTGTGAGATAAAATCTCATCATCTTCAATTCCAAAGACTGTTCTGGCTGTACTGCTTTCAAACCCTTCTGGCAGTCCATGAGGCAGCATTCTTCACTAACGTCACAATTCAAATATGTCAGCTGTGTTCTTCCTTGTTCATTGTCCTTTCACAGCTGTTTGAGGCAATGGGAAGTGTCCTGGCTTGGATCAGGCCCACGTTAGTGACAGCTTTGCTCTTAAACGTTTCACAGAGCCCTTGTGCAGTAATTTGCCCAATGCAACCTATTTGATTTTTTTTGACTGATGCTTCTATGAGCACTGGTTGCAAAACTAAATGAAATAAAATCCTTGGCAATTTTAATCATCAGGTTACCTCTTGGTTTAGTTGTGAGGATTTGAGTCTCCTTTATATTGCATTCATACAAAAGACCGCAATCTTTGATTTTTATCAGCAAGTGTTTCAAGTCCTCCTTGCTTTCAGCAAGCAAAGTTTACTGTCTGCATTTTTCAGTTTGTTGATAAATGGTCCTCCAGTTCTGATGATGTTGATATCAAATGAATCTTAGTTGAAAGGAGAGAATACCAGAAAGATGCTTACTAGTATTTTATTTACAACACAAAGGCATTGAACTATGTGGATCATAGAAAATCATGTATAACACTGTGAAGAACATGAATTCTAAACAGTTGGCTGTACTCATGCATTACCTACACATAGACCAAGAAGCAAACATTCTAAAAGAATAATGAGAGATTGTTGTTTAAAATCAAGAAAGGTGTGCATGATAGTTGTATTCCTTTACCTTTCTTATTCCATCTGTATGGTGAGTCACTAATCACAGACTATATGACAAAGAACACAGCATCACAATTGGAGAAATATTCATTAAGAAACTGCAATATGGGTGATGACGCAACTTTATGTTTCCTAAAAGTTAATAGAAGTTGAAGCAACTACTGATGTAAATCAAAGACTACAGCCTACAACATAAGCCCTCAAATTTCTTTGGCCTAAAACACAGCTTTTAGGAAATAAATTACTCAGGGATACCTGGAAATTAAAAACTTTTGCACTATAACCCATAAACCAGGATAAAGGTTAGGTATCTGTTTTTGTAGCTTCTTTCCCCCTCCCCAGCACATAATCACCACCAAGCCACCACCATTCCAACATGCCACAAGGGGCAGGGTCATACAATTAGGGAAATTCTGGTGTACAGTACAGATTACACTTCAACATAAAGAAGACAAAAATCCTCACCATTGAACCAAAATATCTCATGATAAAGGAAGGAAAGATTGAAGAACATTATTTTACTTGGATCCACAATTAATGCCCATAGAGGCAACAGTCAAGACATCAAATTATTGATTGTACTGGACAAATTTTATGGAAAAAAAACTTTACAAAGCATTGAAAAGTAAAGATTCCAGTTTGAAGATTAAGATTTACTTGACTCTCGCCATAGTTATTTTCAATTGTTTCATATACAAGTGAAGGCTGGACTATTAATAAGTAAGATGGAAGGAATATTGTGACATTCAGATTTTGGGATTGGCAAAAAATATAAATGTACCATGGCTACCAAAAAATATAATTGTACCATGTACAAATCTATCTTGAAAGAAGTATAGCTAACATGTTCCTTGGAAGATAATGTGACGTTATCTTCTGCACAGTTGGACATATTACCAGGAAAAACCAGTTCCTGGAAATCCACGTCATACTTGGTCAAGTAGAAGGTCAGTGACAAAGAACATCCTGAATGAGATTAAATGATACCATGGGTGCAGTAGGTTCAAATATAGCAATGGTTGTGAGGATGGGGCATTTCATACCTAGGATAAGCAGTATTTCATACCTAGAATAAGCAATATTTCATTCCTAGGGTAAGCAATATTTCATACCTAGAGTAACTGTGAGTTAGAACTGACTCAATGGCCTCTAACAATAATAATAAACAGAATACTCTGTGTCCATTAAGTTATAACCCCCCATTTTTCCCACTTCCTAACACCTCCAACCAAAACCAAGCTCACTGTCAAGTCAATGCTAACTCATAACTCTGGGACAGGGTAGAATTGCCCCTGTGAGTTTCCAAGGCTGTAACTACACACACACACATACACACACACAGCTCTTATCACAATCCATCCATCCATCCATGGTGTCAAACACACTTAGACATATGTTACTATCATCATTTGCAAAAAAATTTCTTTCAACTTGAACCCTTGAAATCAGTTCATCTGCTCTTCCTCCTTCTTGTTTCATAAACCCTTCATAATTTATATATATAATTTACACTGAATGCTGTCTCCCTTCATGCATCTTTCTGTTGTCTAGTCCCCTGGGAGGGGGTTATTGATCCATCATTGTAATCCACTCCCCTTTTTTCCCATCACCTTACCCTTACCCTCCTTGTATGACTGCTCTCATTACTGGTCCTGAGGCATTTATCTGTCCAGCATTCCCTGTGTTGAGGGCTCTTATCTGTAGCAGTGTACATGCTCTGGTCTAGCTGGATTTGTAAGGTAGAATTGGGGTCACTATCATGGAGGGGGCAGGAGGGAAGCATTAAAGAACTAGAGAAAAGTTATATGTTTCATCAGAGCTATACTGCACCCTGATGGGCACACTCCTCCTTGTGACCCTCTGTAAGGGGATGCCCAATTGTCTACAAATGGGCTTTGGATCTCCACTCTGCCTTCCCCCTCATTCACATCAGTATAATCTTTTGTTCGGGTTCTTCGAAGCCTTATACTTGATCCCATCAACATTTCATGATCCCACAGGCTGGTATGCTTCTTCCATATGGACTTTTTTGCTTCTCAGCTGGATGGTCGCTTATTTATCTTCAGTCCTTTAAGACTCCAGATGCACTATCTTGTAATACCTGGGCACCATCATCTTCCTTTACCACATTTGCTAATTCATCCATTTTGTCTTCAGCGGTCATGTCGGGAAGGAGAGCATCACCAAATGCTGGGTTGTTAGAGCAAAGTGTTCTTGCACTGAGGAAATACTTGAGTAGAGGCCCAATTTCCATTTGCAACCTTAGCACTTAACATATAAATATATGTACATAGATCTACTTCCCTATTGTTATATATAAATATATTTATACATGTACATGCCTGTATTTAGATTTCTTTAAATGTCCTTTGTCTCCTAGTTCTTTCCCCTATTTCCTTTTATTTTCCTCTTGTCCCACTGTCATGTTTGACCTTCATTTGGGTTTCAGTAATTTCTTTCAGCTATATTGCCCTTGATCAAGCCCTATGAAGCATTCTATGGCCTCCTCGCCATCGACTTTAGATCACTTATTAAAATCCCTTCTCTCAGGTTGAAGGTTGTAACTGTCTATGGGTGTTGAAAGTCTCATCTTTCCTTTTTAGAGTCAGTGGTAGCTTTCAACTGCAGACTTGTCCTTAGCAGTTCAATGCATAACCATGATGCCACAAAGACTCCTCCCAACCCCTGGAAATTTCTAAAATACCTTCCATCTCTTTAAATGTACTTATTCTATATGCTTTATCTAAGTGGAATCATTCAATAATTGTCTATTTGTATCTGCCTTCTTTTCTTTGACATGGTTTTCAAGGTTCATACTGGCTAAAGCATGTAGCATATCTTAATTCCTTTTTAATGGCTCAGAGTATTGCATTGTACATATTATGGACAAAGCTTCAGAAGTTAATAAATAGTAAGTAATTCTATGAAAAAAAGTTTCTCACTATACCATAAGCATATACATCCTTTGAGCATATAACCTCCACTTAAGCCTGATGATACCATCGGCACATTCGGTGAGCATTATCATCTCCTCTTTAGGCCCAAAGGGCAAATGCTCTTGTGCTAACATGTTCTTCCTTAAAACTTATAAAGTAAATAACTAGAGCAAGCGACCTTTCCCAAACTCTTATCTCCCAGATGACACTGAATTCCTTTCAGTAGGAAATAAAAAACAGAATGGAACTATGTGATCCTCCACCTAACTCCTCTTGATCTCCATCTTTTAAATTCTAAGCCTTAATGCTACTTGTATCCAATCTAACATCTATTATATTGTGACTCAATGAATTACTTGATACAGATCTTCTAGCGATAATCCTTGTAACTCCAACCAAAGATGCTAGGTAAGGGAAGATGGGGAAAGATACTGATAGGATTAAATCATTAATTGTTACTGTTAACAGAATTAATTGTGATTGCAACCTTGAATGCTAAGGTGGAGGTTGGTCAGTTATGCAATCTTGCTGGCTATAAAATAGGTCATCACAGTAGCAGAAGGGGGACCTCACTTCCTTCAAGAATGGAGACTTGGGAGTAGAGTACATTTGTTTGACATACTGTCTTCAAGGTTCATACAGGACTCTGGGACCTCTGGGCATTTAATCTCTATCCAGGGAGAGAGAACCCTGACAGCAGAGGAGTGGCAGAGGAACATAGGAAGCACAGAGTCAAAACATGAGACAAACCAAAGCTTGCTTTCCAGCTCATGAAGTGAGTAAAACTGAGTGAGTGCCTTATGGGCAGAACACTAACTTAGAAAATTTGATATCTCCAGGCACTTAATTAGGAAAGCTAAGTTCATAAGCTTATAAATCTAAAGGTGATGAGCACCTTTGCACTGAGGCTGTTGGTGTAGACACTGAGGTGTCTTTGGGGCATTTGTCGACATTGCTAAAAGAGCTTTGTAACAGTCCTCAAGCAGGGCAAATACCAAGAATTTATATGATCAAAAGACTAAGAACCAGAAAGAGACCTGCCTGTGAGTATGGCTGGGAAGAGGCTGTTCTGACACAAGAAGTGTTTTCTGAGCATTTCTGACCATAACTTTCAACTTGTTAACTTCCCTCATGTGGCAGTCATGTGCTTATGTTAATTTTATGACTGAAATGTAGGGAGTGGAGTCTAGCCTATTAATCTGGAGATAGCCATTGAGTAGACAATGAGGCCTCTATGTGGGCATGGCTTTCTCCTGAGACTTCTGGGAAATCTCATGATATTTCCCTCTTGAAGATGAGAAGCTATCTCCCAGGTTGTTGGGAGTTAGTTTCAGAGACAATGAATCACAGACAAGACAAGATGGCAGCATCTGAGAAGCTGAAGGAGCTGGAGGAGAAGCCACATGGCTTTGCCCTGATGAATTCATACCTCTGAAGCTGGGGCGGTCATATGGAGACCTCTACCAGGGATGAGTTGCTTCTGGGGTTGATGGACCCTGAGACCTGAAAGCGAGGAGCCATGTGGAGACCACTGCCAGTGCCGGGATTCTACACCCACTGACCTGTGACTTCGTGAGTCAGAAGGAGACTTTATAGACTGATTTCAGCATATGGGCTAATATCAGACTCATGACTTTGAACTGGACTAGGTTGAGATGTTTCCCAGTGTTGCATTTCTTTTGTATATAAACCCTTTCCTTATATCTATATGCGTGTCTGTAAATTTGTTCCTCTAGTCTACCCAGACTAACACATTATGGTACCAAGAGTGGGGTACTAGAGAAACAAATCATAAAGATGGAAAGTAGATGTATGTTTGACTTGTGCCTCATGGTATTGTTACTTATTTGGCTAGCCAGGAGTCAGATATGTCCTTGCAGTTTACTGAGTTATTTTCTGGAAGCAGTACGGGAGATTGAAATTTTGATTTTTTTTGTTTGGATGCTATCTTTGGTTGTTTCTATATAAAATGAATATTGTTAATGTATATATTGAGCTAAGGTATCCCTTAGCTGCCTTTTAAATGTCTCAGAACCTATCTTACTAAAGGAGAATAGTTAAGAAGATCAGAATGCCTGACAGAAAGGAGAGATCTGTTTTGATGCCTTCAGAGACCTAATTCAATGTTTTTGTGTAAACATTAGTTTAGATAAGGATATAGATAAGATTAATAAGTATTCACCTTGACTGTTTTAAGAATTGTTTGACTTCTGACTATGCTGCTTATACTGATTTCTTCTGCCTGTTATTGTAAACATAAGGATGCTTAGAAATGTTTATTGGGAAGTATGTAAAAGAGTTTGCAAATCCAGTTATCTCAAGCCAAGCATTGACCTCTAAAGCTCTTTGAAGAGATTAACCCCACCTTGTGCTTAGATGGGGTTAGACCACACTTACAGAGACTTCTCTGAAGAAAGTAGCCCCACCCAGTCTTTCGGAGTACTCAGGATATTTGTAGTCTGAAAGAAGGTCAGACTGACCTCTAAAGAAGAATGGAGTCTATTTTCTTGGAAAATCCTGACTAGTGATTATCTTCAGAAGCAAAGGAATTTGGAACCACAAAGATAACTCCTCTCTGGGTCTGAATGTTAAAGGAAACTTGTGGCAGGCTGAAATGCTTGTTAGGTGACCACCCAGATTTACTACTTGTCGATGAAAGCAGGAGAAATGCGTCAATAAAGAGCCAAGTTGACTTGGGCTACTGACACCCATGGACTTTGTTCACAGGAAATAGAGAAGATGAGAGCAAGTTGACTGGTCTGAAGTTCATGACCCAGCATGAGAGAGCTAGGCATGTTGAGAATTTGTTGGGACCTTGGTCTAAAGGGAAGGTGACCGATGGCTACTGCTATCATTATTTTCTAAACAATTACATTCTATTTGAACCCTTAGTATCAGTTCCTCTTTTACCCTCCCACCACCCCTCTCACCCTCGTGACCCTTTGGTAAATTATAAATTAACATTATTATTTTTGTATCTTACATTGGTGGCTGTCTCCCTTCCCCCAGTTTTTTCCCTCTTCCTCTCCTTATCTTCCCCCTACCCTCCTGCTATCACTACTCCTGTTTCTGTTCCTGAGGAGTTTATCAGACCTGGATTCCATATGTTCTGAGCCTTAACTGCACCTGGTACAAGCTCCAGCCCTAGCCCACAGTGAAAGACAGTATTTGGATCATGATGGGGGGGGGGAGGGGCTGGTGTGGGGAAGCCTCAAGGAACCAGAGGAATATTGTGAATGTCATTGGTGCTATATTTCACTGTGGTTTACTCAGAATTTCCTTGTGATCCTTCTGTCAGGGGATGTCCCTTGTCTACAAATGGGTTTTAGGTCTTTTCTCCACTGACCCTCATTCTCAACAATATATTTTTGATTGTTTGAAAGCTTCTGATGACTGGTATCTGATCCTGCTCACACCTCATGATTATAAGTCCTTGTGGACTTGTTTCTCTGCTAGATGGCTGCTTGTTTAACTTCAAGCACTTAAGACCCCAGAGGCTATATTTTACAGTAGCTGGACACCATCAGCTTTCTTCACCACATTTGTTTATGCACACATTTTGTCTTCAGCAATCATATCAGGAGCATGAGTACCATACAATGCCACATTGTTAGAACAGATCATTCTTTTACTCAGTTCAGATTTAAATAGAGACCCAAAATTCATCTGCTTCCTTGCTGTATTTACATATATATAAACAAATATAGTTAGATTTATATATTTAAATATTTACATATATATGTGCACATATATATATACTGTTTTATGTTATGGGACCTTGGAATGCTGTGTTATCTTTAAGAGCTCCCAATAAAATGATATAAAAAGATAGGGGAGGGGAGCAAATATATTTTGGAGAAGACAAGTATATTTAGATTAGTAGAAAAATGGAGAGGATACTCTTCCCAAGAGTAAAAAAAATTACTAAGCATATTTAACAGACCCTAAGTGGAGATTATGCCTGGTACTATGCTCTTCATAGGGCACATGGAACTGAATACAGCCCCCTGGAAACCTGGGCAATATGCCAGGGCCATTGGACTCTGTGATTTTGTGGCACACGACATACTCCAAAGTTCATACCATAGGGGTGTGATGTGGAAACCCCAGTAGGTGAACTGGGCTCTACCTCAAACCACCTGTGACCTGAGAATTTAAGGCCACACTACATGGTGAGTGAAGAAGCAGAAAACAGTTATACCAAGAGTATTGAACTGTCAGTAGAATGACTACCATATTCGTACTATTTCAATGCCCTAGTTTCTTTATTGAGATATATACTAATCTTAATAACGATTAGTCATTGAATATTATTTTAGGTTTTGCCTGACCACCAACATACATTGTTAGTGTAAACAATGTCCAATTGTGTATGGATTTAATCGGTGCAAGACAATAATCCATATATTGTCATTTGTAACCAGCCTACAGTTGTTTAATATCCTTTTCACAATTGTGTTTTAAATACACTACAATGGACTAAATCAATGGCAGTATAAACAGAAGGAACTTATGCCTCCAGGAGACGATTAAGAATGCTCTCTAACATAAAATAACAAAGATGCCTCTAAGGTGAACTAGAGGCAAATACAGACATAGATATAGGAGTGAATTTTGAGCTCACATTTAATCCTAGCTGCCAACTAAGAACAATCAGTTCTTAGAATATAGCCCTGCTCAGTAATTGCCCACATGAACAGAAAATGGAAGATAAACGTGCAGCAAAGCGTGATGAAGAAACCAGCTATTACAAAATAGTGTTTAAGGTTTAGAGGCTTGTTTACTAGGAAGCAGCCTTCTAAATGAGACATCAACTAAGCCCACAAAGAAGAAACACACCAGCTTGTGTTATCCAAAGATTTTAAATAATATAATCCAAATCCAGAGGGATTGATAACAGAGTTCAAATTGTGAAATTCTGGTTTTCAGAAGGCTCAAATACGTTTTCAGAATCTACACATAGGAAAAAGCCTCCAGTGATTTCCCTCAGACGACAATTAAGTGATGAGACTAGCCTGGTTATCCGATAGGGAGTATGGTAGAGATGTTTATAGTTGATTAAATGAAACATCTGGTTTGAAGGGCCATGTCATCAAGGTTCACAGCGTTAGATGATTTCATTTGTCAATGCGTCTTATTTAAAGTGTTTCAACTCTTGCAAAGCTATATTTTAAGGAGGATGCACTGTCATCACTACCTTGGAAGTATTGGAAAGGAAGATTCTTTCTGTGGTATCTTTGACTCCACAGTCCGCAATGACTCTACTCAATCACATAAACCTGTAACTTTGTCAAGGGTTAGTCGGTCACAATTTATGTGGACTCCTGGTATGAATCCATATTCAAGTAATGGTCTTGAAGGGCTTTTGGATGGAGATTTGAAATATCTTCTATAAAAATCAGACTCCTGGGAGCAAATAGTTTTAGCCGCCTACCCCTTCTCTCCGAAATAGCCTAGGTGAAGGTGGTAGTTCATCAGACAACAAAAAGTCTACTTAATGAAAATATAAAAGAAAAATTCTAGCTCATGTTCAAACCAAAACATGCAAGATTGCTTTATTTCTGATTAAGGTCCCAAGACTTAAGCCTAGAAATCCAAAGATGATACTTTTGTCTGGAAATGCTATGTTTTCTATATGTGAATGCAAATATAACCTTATAACCTCTAGTTTGGTGCATATTTATTGGAAACTATTATCAGCACCCTGATATTTTTCATTTATTAAAATTATACTAAGAGATGGCAGAACCTGAGGACATGAATGATTGGGTTCATAGTAATTGTTATCTAAATAACTAATTGTGTCTTAGGCTTTGCTTTGGTGAGTGGCTGTATTAGGCCATGTTGACTAGAAAAACAAATCCTGAGACACTCATATATGTGTACTTTTATCAAGAAGTAATTATGCATCAACAAAATATCCCAGCCGAGTCAAACTCCAGTGATAAGTCCATTGCTAGTCCATAAGTTCCTCTTCAGACTCACCCAGTCATGTGCAATGATGTAAGATGCAAGAACATCACAGGAAAATGGGTGCAAAGTCATGGGGATCCAATGGTGGTGGATGCATCTTCAGGGCTCTGGTAGGTGTGAGTGGCTCTCTGATATGAAGGTGAAGAAAAGGAGAGGGAAGAGGATCCCAGGGCCCTCCTTATGAGAAGGCTGCAGCTATAGGGAGTAACCATGATTGAAATGCTAGACTCCATCCTTGCACTTTAATTACATCTTCAAGCTTGCATGAAATTATACAGGTACCATAGTGGCCAATAATTCTGATAGAATCATATATCCTTTATTGCAAACATATATAATTGAATTTGAAGAAAGAATACTTTCCACTTATTATAGATGGTGAGTTAGATGTTTTGAGTCAAGGGGCAGTCTTGTTCAAGCAGAACAAGAAAATAATGCATGATTTAAAATCAGGAAAGATGTATGTCAGGGCTGTAGCCTTTTATGTTTGTTCACTTTAAGTGCTCAGCAGAATCTGAAAAGCTGAGTTATGTGAAAAAAAGAAGGCAGCATCTGGATCTGTGGGAGGCTTATTAATAATCTATGACAAGCAGATAATACAACCTTGATTTCTGGAAAGTAGGAACATTTCCCCAGAGTTTTCGATGAAGATCAAGGAGTACAGCCTTCAGTATGGATTATAACACAATGTAAAGAAAACAAAATCTTCATATGTGGACCAATAGACAATATCATGATAAATGGAGAAATGATTGAAGTCATCAGAGATATCATTTTGCTTGGATCCCCAATCAATATTTTTGGAAGAAAAATAGAATCCTTATGGGAGCAACAATCAAGAAACACATCGCTTTGGGTAAATGTGTTGTCAACACTTCTTTAAAATACTGACTTGCAAGGTGATAATTTGAAGACTAAGGTGCACCCGACCTAAGTCATGATATTTTCCATTGTCCTTAGTGGCATAGTGGATATGCATTTGGAGGCTAACCCTAAAGGGATCTATTGAAAACCACCAGGTGCTCCAAGGAAAATTTGGATGACCTTTCCTTGACCAACAGACTGAAAGATATCCATATTTGTGTCCATTTAAAAGAAAAATGGCCCAATCAAATGCACAAACCAAAAAATAACATCATTGATATCATGCACAAGTACAATTTTCTCAAAGAACATCCAACAACAGTTGCAACAGCACATGGATGGGGCATTGCCAAAGGTTCTGGATGGATTGAGAAGAGGATGTATTATAAGAAATATTATTGCTGATGTCAGATGAGTCTTGGCTGAAGCAGAAGATACCAGAAATATATTTGTTTGAGTTTCATTGATTATGCCAAGACACTCAACTCTGTGGATCATAACTATATGGATAGACTTGAGAAGAATTGGAATTTCAGGACATTTCACTTGGCTTGTGTGGAAACTGTGTATGGGTCAAGAGAGAGTTGAGCTAGCAAAATCAGGGAATACTGCAAGGTTGAAAGTCAGGAAAGTGTGTGTCAATGTTGTGTCCTCTCGCCATACTTATTCAAACTGTATGCTGAGCAAATCATCAGAGAAGTTGGATTACATGAAGAAGCATGCTGCATCAGGATTGGAAGAAGACATCTTGACAACCTGTGAAAGACAGATGAACCAACTTTGGTTACTGAACGTAATAAGGACTATAAGCATTTGATGATTAAGATAAAGGATTGCAGCCTTCAGATATCGACATAAAAAAAGCAAAAATATGCACAACTGCAATGATAGATAACATATTGATAAATGGAAAAAAGATTGAAGTCTTCAAGGATTGCACTTGTTGGAATCCACAACCAGTGTTCACAGAAACAGCAGGTGAGCTGCTGCCCAAGACCTCCGTAAAGTGCTGAACGGGGAGGTTGTCACTCTGATGACTACAGTGCAACTGGCCTAAGTCACAGCATATCCAATTGCCTCCTCTGCACATGGCAGTTAGTCCTTGAATAAGGAAAACCAAAGAAAAATAGAAGCATTTAAACTATGGTGTTTGCAAAGAAGAATAAAGGTACCTTGAAAAGAACAAGCACATGTATCTTTGAAGTTTTAAGGCAAGAATGCTCCTTAGAGGCAACAATGGCAAGACTTAATGTATGTTGAACATGTTGATAGGGGACACCAGTGTGCGTGGTAAAACGGAGCAAAAGCAAAATAGAGGGAGGTCCTCAATGAGAAGGCTTGACACAGTGCCTGAAACAATGGGCTCAAGCAACACTAGTGAGGATGGTGCAGCACTGGGAAATGTTTTGATCTGCTGTACGCAGGGTTGGTATGGGTTAGAAATGACTTGACAGCACATCATGGCAACGGTGAAGAGTTATATAAACCAACGTATTAGTAACTTGACCAAAGTGTTTGCTATCTCTGTTACGGTGGTCAGGTCTACAAGGAGCAACACACGAGGACAGGAGATCCCCCCTAGTAGTGCCATCTGTTACGGTACCAGAATGCTACTACCCACACTGAACAGGACTCATAATTAAGGGGAACATTCACTGTAGGTCCTTCCACTCAGGTACTTCCGGACCCTGATAAGAAGCCTTGCCTAAATATTAGCATCTTCACTTCTTACCCATATGCATAAGAAGACAGGGAAGAATTCATGCATTTGATTTATAATGTTAGCAAGACCAAACATATCTGTTTGGGGAAAAGTGTATTCCCAGAATGTTCATTAGAAATGATCATGGCATTTCTTCAAGACTTCATCTGACACACCTTGGACATGTCTTTGTTGGGGTTTTTTTTTTTGGGGGGGGGGGAAGCATCACTGCCCTCTGGTGGTTGTGGGAGCTACCCAGCCTTGCTCTTGGAAAGCTGCCGCTGGATTTGAACCACCAAGCCAGTGGGCCACAGACCCGCACTCAACCACTACGCCACTGGGGCTCAGCGCTGGACATGTTTTTAGGAGAGGTTTTTGCATGTTTCATCCAATTATTCCTCATCAGAACTCTTGTTTGATGGTAGGCAGTCATCATCTAGTTCTTCTGGTTTCAGGCAAGAGAAGGCTATCATTGGTTTGACAGTATTTTGAAAGTGTAAGAGAAATGTGATTGTTTGGGGAAAAGAGGGACAGGTTATTCTTTTCCATCAGTATATGATGATTGCAGGGCTTTGGAAGTTCTTGCTGTGCAGTTAGGCATGCTTAAAAACAAACAAATAAACAAACAAACACAACAAATGGATTGTCTGTAAGTTGATTCCAACTCATACCAACCCTATACTCGGACTAGACCTGCCACAGGAGGGTTTTCAAACCCGTAAATCTTTGCAGAAGCAGACTGACACAACTTTCTCCAGCAAACTAGCTAGTGGATTTGAACTCCTGAACTTTTTGTTAGCAGATGAGTGTTTAACCACTGTGCCCACACTTCTCTTGGGGTAAACCTATGGAGAAATTTGATTGTAAGAGTGAGTAGGCTCTCCATGGAAATTATTATAATACCTGTCTGGTAATTGCAAAAAAAGTTTGTGAATTGCACAAAACAGGAAGACCCGAATAGCTTGAACAAAGCTGCTTATTAACTACAGTGTACAATGATGCCAATTCTTAGTTTGGGCATTGTGTTCTAAAAGCTGCTTCCTTCTTGGCTTCCTTCAATTCATCCTTTCCTGAAGCACATCTACCAGGAGATATAAATTAGAAATTTCCCAAAGGGTTCCTGTAGTTCTAGTTCCTCCAATTTCCACTAATGGAGAACTTAACCCCCTGTCCTCTTTCCTGAAACACAACCACCAAAGTGCCTTTGGCTCTTCTCTACAAAATAGTTGAAGTCTTCCAACACACCAACTTATCAGCATGCACAGGTATATGGACTTTTTTGATTACACACAAATTTTTTTGGTAAAGCCAAATTTTAATCTTAAAACACACGAGCACTGAATTCTTAAGAATGCATTTTATTTTTAGGTTAAACTTTTATTTTGCTCTTGAAAACCTAGAACTCTAAACTTTTCCATTCATAACATTGTTCAACATACAAATGGATTCCAATTCATGGGATATTAATTTTTTAACTTAAACTCAAATGACTTACAGAAGCATATTTCATTCTGAATATGTAGCATCTTCTTGCACTTTGACATGGGCTTGGTAGTCCTATGAAGTTGCTCTTGGGGATGTTAGAAAATTTATTTGCATAACTTCTACCCTTATTCTATCTTGGCATTTTATAACCGAACTGTGTTTTAACTAGTCTTTGCCAACAAGTTCTATTTAGCCAACAACCTCTCCAGCCTCTATGTGGTTATTGTTGGTGGTTATCCACTAAATTTTGACTCATAGTGACCTCATGTGTGCAGAGTTAAGATTGCTGCATGACTGTGAACTTTTGGAAGTAGATGGTCATACCCACCTTCCCAGGCAACTCTGAGTGAGTTAGAATAGTCAATTGTATGATCAATCATTAAGCACTTACCCATGTGTGCTTTCCAGAGACTAAACCCAATCTAACCTATCAAATACTTTGGTCCCAATATAAACTTAGTGAGACAAAGATCAAACTCTTACTCCATCTTATTGCCCATTGGATAATAAATCATTCTTCTCAGGACTAAGAGAATCAAATCCAAACTCTTGCATCTGAAAGTAAGACCACCACTTTCTGGCTGTAACATGTCTTCCCCCTTTGTTTTGTAAGATATCTTGGCAATAATTGTGTCGATTTTATTCTTACTTCTGTCCTTTGGCTCCCACTCTGCTTCTCACACATTTTCCAATTCACATTTCCAAATTTGGTATACTATTTAAAATTAAGATTCAGGTTAATCTTCTCCACGAAGTCTTCTCTACTATTTAGTCCATAGTTTTTTGCCCAAATTTGAATTCCTTATGTTTGCTTTGACTATTTGTTGTATATTGAGTGGAGGTTAACAGAGCAAATAAATGTTCCTTTCAAAAATTCATGCACATTTTGTTTCATGACATTAATTGCAAAGCCTATGCTGTATCATCATTTATCTAATTTCCTCCCTGTGTTTCCTGCTTTGAATCCTCCTTCTTTCTTTCTTTCTTTCTTTCTTTTTTTTTTTTTTTGGTGGGCATCACTGCTCTCCGGCGGTGGGAGTAGGAGGCCCAGCCCCACTGCTGGAATTGAACCTCCGTCCCAGTGGGCCGCAGTCCCGCGCACAACCACTACGCCACCGGGGCTCAGCCCAAATCCTCCTTCTTTCTTAACCATAGTGGACTTTGTCCTTGGGACAAAGGATAGACTATTCTAAAGTGTGAAAACATCCCTAGTGTTATTATCTTATTCTATGGTTTGACTGAAAATTTAGCCACAGCAGTGAGTTCGTTTCCACAACTGAAGGGTGACTATAGTTGGGGGGGGGGCGGGGTGTAGTTGGGTGGGGGTGGTAGTGGTGGTGTAGGTTTTCACCAATATTTCTCCAACCAGTAGACCTAGTCTTTTTTTTTAATTTTGAGGGTTTTTTCCTGCAATTTTCTTGCACTTTATTAGAGACCTTCTAATATGGCACCGTTCGGAAGAGTCGGTAGTAATAACCGGACACTGTTTAGTTCTTCTGGTCTCAGAACCATTGAGACTGATTTCTGAGTGGTCCATTAGTTATCTGGACTAATTATCTACTTTTTTTTTTTTTGCATCACTGCCCTTTGGTGGTGGGAGTAGGAGGGCCAGCCTTTGCTCCTGTGGAGCTGGAATTGAACCTCCAATCCCAGTGGGCTGCAATCCCACACACAACCCCTATGCCACCAGGGCTTAGCCCAATTCTTTTTTTTTTTTTTTCACTCTTCATGTCTCTAGATGGAGAGAGACCAAGAGTTGCACCTTTGATGGCTGTTCATGAGCTTTGAAAACCTTAGTTGGGGGCTGAACCCCGGTGGCGTAGTGGTTGTGCGCAGGACTGCAGCCCACTGGGATGAAGGTTCAATTCCAGCAGTGGCTCCACAGGAACAAAGGCTGGACCTCCTACTCCCACCACCAGAGGGCAGTGACGCCCCCAAAAAGAAACAAACAAACAAACAAAAAGACCTCAGTTGATACTCTCCAACTTACTTTTTTTGTTTGTTTGTTTTGTTTGTTTGTTTTTTTTGGGGGGGGGCATCACTGCTCTCTGGTGGTGGGAGTAGGAGGCCCAGCCCCACTGCTGGAATTGAACCTCCATCCCAGGGGGCCGCAGTCCCGCGCACAACCACTACGCCACCGAGGCTCAGCCTTCACCAACTTACTTTAAGTACTTAGCATTTCAATTTGTTATGCAATGTATCACTTACTGTCCTTTGTATGTCACTAAAGCCACTGTCTCATATTGTTTAATTTTAGAGATGCTTACATCTTATCCTCCCACCTAAACAGTGCTGTCATTCTTAGGTGCCATCAAGTTGATCCCAACTCATAGAAATCCTATTTACAAAAGAACCAGGCTTCACCCAGTCTTGCACCATACTTACCATTGTTGTTATATATAAGTCCATTGTTGCAGCCACTGACAGTCTATCTCATTGGAGCATCTTCCTCTATCTTGATACCTACACACACACACACACACACACACACACACACACAATGTCCTTTTCCAGAGACTGGTTTGTGTGTGTGTGTGTATGTGTGTGTGTGCATCACTGCCTTCTGGTGGGAGTAGGAAGCCCAGCCTTGCTCCTGGAAAGCTGCTGCTGGATTTGAACCGCCAACCCAGTGGGTTGCAGTCCCACACTTAACCACTATGCCACTGGGGTTCAGCCCCAGAGACTGGTTTTTCCTGATAACGTGCCCAAAATATGTGAGATGAATTTTCACCATCCTTGCCTCAAAGGAGCATTCTGGTTATACTTCTTCCCAAGTATTTATATTTATTCTTCCAAGACATATATATATTCTTCCAAGACATATATTTATTCTTTTGGCTATCCATGGTACTTTAACACCATACTTCAAAACTATCCATTTTCCTCAGTCTTCTTTATTCATTGTTCAACTTTCACATGTATATGAGACCATTGAAAATACTGTGGCTTGGGTAAGACATGCCTTAATCCTCCAAATAGCATCCTCGATTTTCAATATTTTGATGAACTCTTGTGCAACAGATTTACCTAATGCAATACATCTTTTATTCTTTTGACTACTGCTTCCATGAGCATTGATTGCAGATCCAAGAAAGATGAAATATTAACAACTTCAATATTTTCTTTGTCATTATGTTGCCTACAGGTCCATTTATAATGATTTGCATCTTCTTTATATTCAGTTATAATTCATTCTGAAGGCTATAATATTTTATCTTCATCAGCAAGTGCTCCATATTCTCTTCACTTTCAGCAAGCAAGATTGTATCATCTGTACATCTTAGATTGTTAATAAACCTTTCTCCAATCCTGATGCAGCATCCTTCTTCATAAGTACCCAGTTTCTTTGAATATTTGTTCATGATATAGATTGAATAAATATGTTATGTGAATACAACCCTACCACACACCTTTTATAATCTTAAACCATGCAGTATTCCCTTGTTCTGTTTGCACAACTGCCTCTTGATCCATGTACTGTTTCTATAATGATGTTTTCTGTAAGTCTTTTTCTTCTTAAAGCTATTCCTAGTCTGTTATGATCCACATAGTTGAATAACTGTGCATAGTCAATGAAATACAAATAAATAGCTTCCTGGTATTCTCTGCTTTGAGGCAAGATCCACCTGACAAGAGCCATCTGACATGAGCAATGATATTCCTTGTACCACATTCTCTTTTAAATCCAGTCTTCTTATCAATGTACTGCTGCAACTGTTGTTGGATAGTCTTCACCAAAATTTTACTTAAATGTGATATTAATGATCTTATTCAATGATTTGTGCATTCTGTTGGGTCATCTTTCTTTGAGATAGAAAAAAAAATGTGGATCTCTTACAGTCAGTTGGCCAATTAGCTGTCTTCCAAATTTCTTAGCAGAGATGAGTGATTGCTTCAGTGCTTCATCTGCTTGATGAAACCTTTCCATTGGTTTTCACCATTGGTTTCCATTGAATTCCACCAATTCCTGGAGCCTTCGTTTTTGTTTTTGTTTTACTTTGTTTTTTAAATCATTTTACTTGTGGCTCTTATAACAATCCATTCATCCATTGTCTCAAGCACATTTGGATATATGATGCCATCATCCTTTTCCAAACATTTTCTTTCTACTTGAACCCTTGATATCAGCTCATTTTCCCATCTCTCCCCTACCCTCTCACCCTCATGAGCCCTTATCAAATTATAAATTATTATTATTATTCTCATATCCTTTACTATATGCTGTCTCTCTTCCCCCATGTTTCTCTTTTTCATCAGCAACATAAGTTGGGGTTATTTGTTGGTCATTGTGACCAGATACCACTTTCTCCCCCAACCTTTCGCCTACCCTCAAGGTATCCCTACTCCCATTATTGTTCCTGAGGGGTTTGTCTGTCCTGGATTCCATGTATTGAGAGCTCTTATATGTACCAGTGTATATGCTTTGGTCTAGCAGATTTGTAAAGAAGAACTGAGGCCATGATAGTGTGTGTCAGTGGTGGTGGTAGAGGGACCACTAAAGAACTAGAGGAATGTTGTATGTTTCATTGGTGCTATACTGTTTCTTGACTGGAAGTCTTGTTTTTTGACTAGTGCATCTCGGACTTGTTCTTTCAGTACCATTGATTCTAGATCATATGCTACCTCTGGAAATTATTGAATGGCAACTAGTTATTTTTTTTGTACCATGACTGTGTATCCTTTCTATCTTCTTTAGATGCTTCCTGGGTCATCCATTATTTTTTCCATAGAATCTCTCAATATTGCAATTTAATACTTGGATTTCTTCTTGCATTATTTTAGTTTAAGATATGTTGAGCATGTTCTTCCTTTTTGGCTTTCTACCTCTAGGTCTTTGCACATTTTATAATGTATGGCATTGTCCTCTAGAGTTAACCTTTGAAATGTTCTGTTCAACTCTTTAACATCATCATGTCTTACTTTTGCCTTAGCTACTTTAGGATTGAGAGGAAATGTGAAAGTGTTTTCTGACATCTATTCCAACCTTTTATTTCATCATGACTTTTTAATGACCTTTTGTTTCCTTCATGCATGAAGTTCATCTTGACATCTCACAGATCATCTGGTCTGTCATTAGTACTTTCTTAATCACAATTTTCTTAGGACCTAATCCACATGTATGATTCAATTATTCAATCGTTCGACCATATCAAGAATTGTACAATCATCAATCATCACCACAGTTTTAGAACATTCCTCCCCAACCCCCCTCCAGGGTTAAATTACCTTTAAAATGAGTTGTATAATCACAATCCGTTCCAGTGCCCTCTGACCCCTCCCTCCATCATTTACTCCTGAAACAATCTCAAACTCCCACTCCCACTCCTCACACCCACATCCCCTATGAACCCTCGCATCAGTTATTTTCTCTATGCACCCACTCCTATGCTTCACAAACTGAGAAACTCAATAGAAACAACAAAGTCAAAATACAGCAGTAAGAATAAAACCATAACAATATAAAGATAAATATACAGAAATAAGTAAGAAAGAAAAGATCATCCTAAATTTTAAAAAGGTCAGGAAGATATTTTCATCATGGAGCAAGCAAAAGATACTTGAAATTAGAACAAATTCAAGTTGGGTTAGCTAACCAAGTATGAAGTTCAATCCAGCATAATCAAGATTATGTTTATCTCTATCTGATGGTAAAGTTGTTTGAAACCCTTACCTATGGGTAGTGGGGTTCTGCCAGTGGCTTAATCTACCAAATGCTCTGCAAATGTATTTTAGGCTCTCATTCTCCTCCATAGCCTTCTACAAATTGGATGCTCACAATTTTAGCTCTGATGCTTTCCCCTTCATCATATTTGAATTTTGTTATTGTCACCACTGGATCACACAAGTCAGTGTGTTTGACTGCTCACTTAAATGACTGCTTGTTGGGCATCCTGCAGGAACTCAAGTTGTATTCCTTTAGAATATTCTTTAAGCTTTAGGAACAAAAAGAATTCTGAAAGAGCAAGATAAAAGTTGTTGGACAGATAGATAAAGCCTCCCAACAAAAGTCTTGCAGGACCATCCTTGCTATCCTTCAAGTATTAAGAAAATTGATGGAAGAAAATTCATTGGCACATATTTCCTGGCCTGTTTCTTAACAACTGAGCTTTAAGTTTTCTTAAAATATCTTCATAATAAACCCTTGTGATAACCCTGAAAAAAAATGACTGCTTGTTTGATTACAGACCTGTTATTAGTGTTTTATATCTCAAACCTTTTGTTGAGATATTCTAAAAATTCAGGTGGAATATACTCACCTTTTAATTTTGATTTTTATGAACTTCTATCTTAACAATTGATGGTCTGTTCCACAGTTGATTCCTGGCCTGGTCTTAGCTGCTGATACTGAGCTTCCCGTCATCTCTTTTCACAGCTGTAGTCCAACTGATTTCTGTGGATTCAATAAGAGTTTTACTGCTGATCATCATTTAAAATTCTATCATGTGCTTTCCAACTTTGTTTCTATCACTAAGGCCACATTTTCCAAGTGCTGATCATCTTTGTTTCCAAGTTTTGCATTTCAATCTCCAATAATTATCAAAGTATCTGATGGCATGTGTGATCAACTTCCAAGACAGTGGTCAAATTCTTCAAATTATTCACCACTAGCTTTCTTAATTGGTGCATAAATGTGAATAATAGTTGCATCGATTAGATTTCCTGGTATGCAGATAGACATTATCCTAACACGAACATCATTGTACTTCAAAACGTTGTTGGGTGTGATTTTTATGATGAGTGCAATCTTATTGTGTCATTTCCAACATAGTAAAGCGTATGATTTCTGAGTCAAAATGGCCAATCCTGATCTATTTTTTTTTAAGATTGTACAATGCTTTATTCACCAGTCTATTTTAACTCGCAAATGTCTAGCTTATAGATGTGTTCTATTTCAGTTCTGATGACTTCCGATCTTTCTGGATTCTTTTTTTTTTTTTTTTTAAGGTATCACTGCCCTTAGGTGGTGGGAGTAAGGAGGCCCAGCCTTTGCTTCTGGGAGCCGGAATTGAACCTCTGTCCCAGTGGGCCGCAGTCACTGCGCACAACCACTAAGCCACCGGGGCTCAGCCCCTTTCTGGATTCTTTTGACTTTCCGAGTTCTAACTATTAATTGACATTTGCATATGTTGATACTTATTCGTATGCCCGATCAACAAATGACAGTGCCAATGGCTTTGCTTCAGCACGGCTTGCTCTATTTGGATCAGTAAGATAGACTCAACTTTGAGAAGGGTGCTCTTCCTCAGCCATAATTGAGTGCTTTCTGATCTGTGCGGCTCATCTTCTGGCATTATCTCTGACAATATTCTCCTTCTATTCATTAGGGTTTCACTAACTGATTATTGCTGATGCTACTCAGGGTGTTTTTAGCACCTAATTCCTCCAAAATAGGCCTCCTATTCCTTCTTCATAGTCTGCTCTTTGTCTAGAAACTCAGCTGAAACCTGTTGAAGTGGAAACAACTAGATCATCAGCTATGCCAACTATTTAACAAATAAATACTTGCTGGGTGCTAGGTCCTGCACTATGTATGAGGAGAAAGTTCCCGCATTTTCCTCAAATGACAGTTGCTCAAAGTAGTTAAGTAAGAAATTATTGTTGCCAGGACCAGCTCATACATGTACAGGTTTATTATATTCAAACCATGTTAAGACCTGTCTCTGTGATCAGTGGATTGCTTTAAATAACTTCTCTCAGCAAAGCACTTTTCTTTAGCCACATTTGCATACCTTCCAAAAAAAAGTGCAATAAAACCAGTAGTTCCTGAGGCAATCTGCTGGGCCAATTAAAATCAAAGTAGATAGATGAGCTCAGAAATTATGGTGACTGTTTTAGGGATTCCACTGGTGAATTTCTCCAAAACCACAGGATGATCATAGGGACATGTTAGTAAGACATTTTAAGAAAATGGAAAGCGTCCTCACTGGGGAAAAGCCCAGAAACTTGTTTCCTATTACAACAATGTGCTTGCTTATTCTTTTAGAATAAAATGCCACAAGAAATTTCCTGAGAAACTGTACCCCAGTCAAACTATAGCCATGATCTTGCCCTTCCAGACTTCTTTTTGTTCCCCAAATTCAAAGAACATGAGAAAGAAATATGAGTTGAATACCACAGAGGACAAAATTGCTGTTTTAAGGTCGCATAATTTAAGGTTGCAGAATTCTTTGAGATAGGATGGGGGAGGGGGGGCGGCATCCTTCTCAGACAAGTGTAACTCTAATAGGGGATATGTTGAAAAGCAATAGTTTCACATTTGGATTTTTTGTTTAATAATGGTTTCTATCATTTTGTAGCAATACATTTTTTTTACTTACCTTTGTGTGTGTGTGGTATGTAAAACAGTAGACTTCAGGAATGACTTCTCTACTAGAGACTGACACATTCTTCATCATCTGATGAAAAAAATCTGTTAAGGGCAATAAACATATTCAAAGAGAACTTTTGTTAATTTTTCCTGCATCGATAAAATTGTAGAATTACCAGTCATTCTATGAGTTCACTGACTTCCTCTACAAAGACCCAGGCCCTGGAGAAGGACATCATGCTTGGTAAAGCAGAGGGGGAAAAAGAGAAAGAAGTTTAAGTGTATGGATTGACACGGTGGCTGCAACGATGGGGTCAAACGTAGCAAGCATGGTAAAGATGGTGTAGGACTGGGCATTGTATGAGTCATACCGACTTTACCCACTTGACCTAAGTTTTTTAATTCCTCACAAGAGTTAAAAATTTACCTTAAGTGGAACATATGTTGTATGCTGATCTTTTAGTTTTCTAAAAGTGGACATGAGTTTTTAAATTGTCAATTTTGTCTAAATTTAGAGCACTTCAACCTTCATGGGATTCTTTATTCTTTCATAGCCTTACTACCTTTTAGGGTTATACAAGTACTTTTAAGGTAAATTTTATGTCTTATTGAATATGCTTTTTTGTTTGATCTCCATGGTCACAGAGGTCTAGAGACATCTCGTCACAAGATAGTTCTAGTGCTTTCAGTGGCATCAATATGTAGTCATTGCATATTTCCTTTTAACTTGATTGTGTTAAAGCACATAGGACGTGATTTACCATTTTGACGTGTTAATTTCAGTAGCATTCTTATATTCCCAAGAGTGTGGAATTTTCCCTATTGTCAAGATCTTTCCATCACCCAATACAAGCTCTGTGCCCATAGAGCTATCCTGCTCATTCCTTCCTCCTCTCAACCCCTCAAAACAAAAATACTCCTTGCTGTGAGGTCAGTTCCTACTCCCAGGGACCCTACAGGACAGGATAGAAGGCTCCCTGTGGCTTTCTGAGACAACAGTTCTTGATGGAAACAGACAGCCTCATCTTTCCTCCTGAGAAAGCCTGGTGGCTTCAAATTGTTGACCCTGTGGCTTGCAGCCCAACTCATAACCGATGACACCCTTGGTGTCAGCTCCTATTTATCCCTAAGCTACTTTCTATCTCTATGAAACTACCTCGTTTGGATACTTCATTGGAGGCTTTGGTGATCCAGTGACAAGAATCTCCTCTTCTAAGCCCAAAATGGAATCCTGACCAAAGCAGTCCAGCTGCAGCCACCATCAGATCCTCAGTGGAGGTATGCATGTGGCTGTGAGGCTGAGGACATTTCCATAGAGGAAAAAACCTCCCTGGATCACAACAGTCTGAGGATTAACCAACAAGCCTGTGGCAGTCCTATGCTTATGCTAATTTCATGATTGAGATGTAGGGGTGGAGTCTAGCCTGTTAATCTGGAGATAGCCATTGAGCAGCAAAGGAGGCCTCTATGTCGGCATGGCTTACTCATGAGACTTCTGGGAAATCTCGTGGTATTTTCCCTGATGGAGATGAGAAGCTATATCCCAGTGGGGCTTTAGTCTCAGAGACAGCGAACTACGGATAAGACAAGATGGCAGTGTCCAAGGAGCTGAAGGAGCTGGAGGAGAAGCCACACAGCCTTAACCCGATGGAACCAGACCTCTGAAGCTAGAGAAGCTACGTGGAGATCCCTGCCAGTGCTGAGTTGCTTTTACCACCACTGGATGCTGTTGATGGACCCGGAGTCCTAGAAGCGAGGAGCCATGGGGAGACCCCTGCCAGCGCCAGGACTCTGCACCCACTGGCCTGTTACTTTGTGAGTCAGAGGAGACGATATAGACTAGTAATGGGCATATGGGCTAATATTGGCTTATGACTTTGAACTGAACTGGGCTGGGATGCTTTCTCAATATCCCATTCCTCTTGTATATAAACCTTTTCCTTATATCCATATGCATGTCTATAAATTTGTTTCTTGAGTCTACCCAGACTAACTCAAAGCCCAAGCAGCATTTCATTTGACTGTGCATGAGGTCTCTCTGAGCCAGTGGTTGCCATGAGAAAGAACTAACTAGATGACTGCGAACAGCAGCACATTTTTCATTTAAATGGAATCATGCATTTTTGTCTTTTCATTGGTGACTTATTTTGCTCAGTATTATATTTTCAAGTTTCCTCTGTGCTGTGCCATTTATCATAATGTCATTCCTGTAGATGGCTGAAAAACATTCCATTTTACATGTACACCACATTTTGTCTATTCATCTGTTGATGGACATTTGGATTATTTCTACCTTTCCATTCTTGTTAATCATGCTGCTATGAACATTAGTATAGAAATGTCTATTTGGATACCTTCATTTTTTTTAAGTCTACAAGAGGAGTGAAATTATTAGATCATATGTCAATTCTGTGTCTAACCTTTTTTTTTAAGTTGGGGACTCACACAACTCTTATCACAATCCATACATCCATCCATTGGGTCAAACACATTTGTACACTTGTTGCCATCATCATTCTCAAACCATTTGCTTTCTACTTGAGCTCTTGGTATCAGTTACTCTCTCCCTACTCCCCCTTCCCTCACAAACACTTGATAATTTATAAATTAATATTATTTTGTCATATCTTACTCTGTCCAATATCTCCCTTCACCCACTTTTCTGTAGGTTCTTGTACTCGGTTCCCCCTTTCTACCCCACCATTGCTCCACCCTCCCAGTTTAGACACACTCACCACTGGTTCCTGAAAGGTTCATCTGTCCTGGATGCCCTGTGTTTCCAGTTCCTATCTACATCCTCTGTTCATCTGTACATCCTCTGTTCTAGCCAGATTTGTAAGGTACAATTGGGATCATGATATTGGGAGACAGGGGAAATGGCTTAGGAACTAGAGGAAAGTTGTATGCTTCATCGTTGCTACAATGCACTCTGACTCTCTCGTCTTCTCCCTGCCATCTTTCTGTAAGGGGATGTCAGTTGCCTAGATGGGTCTTAAGTCCCCCTCATTCAAAATGATTTGGGTTTTTTTTTTTTTGTTCTTTGATGCCTGATATCTTCGATACCTCGTGATCACACAGGCTGGGGCCCATCTTCCATGTGCTCTTCCATCTTCTAGCTCTATCTGTGCTAGATGGCTGCTTGTTTATCTTCAAGTCTTTAAGACCACAGACACTATATGTTGTGATAGATGGGTATCATCAGTTTTCTTCACCAAATTTGCTTATCTACCCATTTTGTCTTCAATGATCATGTTGGGCAGGTGAGCATCACAGAATGCTGGATTATTGGAACAAAGTGTTCTTGTGTTTAGGAAATATTTGAGTCTAGACCCAATATCCATCTGCAATCTTAATTCTTAAGATATGAGTACATAGTTCTATTATGTTCTCATTATATAGATATAATTTGCATATATACGTGCTTGTATTTAGACCTCTGTAAATGCCCTTTGCCTCCTGCTTCTTTCCTCTATTCCCTTTTACTTTCCTCTTGCTCCACCATCATGTTAAACCTTCATTCAGGTTTATTAATTCCTTGTGTTACATTACCCTTGATTAAGCCCCACCAGGCATCCTACACCCTTCTCTTCATTGATTTTAGTTCCCTTGTTCCTGGGTTGATTCTCCCCACTCCTTTATCTCCTCTCCTCTTCTTCCATATCCCCCCAGAACCATTGGTCCCGTTCTTTTCATCTCCGAATTGCTTATCCCACCTATCTTATCTAACTAGACATGCAGAGACTTTAATAAGTGGGAAACAAACAAACAAAACAACAAAGAAAGTCAAAACCAACAAAACAATAACAGCAAAAACAATACAACAACAATAAAAAGAAAGTCACTGACAAAAATGGAAAAGCCTACAAATAGTTCAGGATCTCTTTGTTGGCCTTTATGAGTGTTTTCTTGTCAAGTCTGATGAGGTGTGGTGCTTTGTCTCCAAAATCTATTTTTTGTATTCTCCTGGGAGTTTCATCACTCTGTCCTCCTTGTTGCTTTGTTGCATGCCTTAGTCTTTTGCCACCCTGTGATGGGGTCAGATTGTGCACAATTCCCGCCCTGTAGCTCCAATGTTGCTCCCTGCCTGGTCTCTCTTCCTATCCTGTGGAGATATAAATAATACCCTCCCCTTGGATGGGTTAGTGCTCTGCTGCCCCCCTATCCATGTCTTTTTTTTCTCCTTCCCCCTCCTAATTACTTGGCTGCCATATGTATCCCTGGATTGGGTTTGGTCCTTGCTATAGTAGCTGGATTTCACCCCAGGAATGTATGTACATAGTAGCTTTCCCCCTATGCCCAATATTTTTAAAGCTTGCTTTAATGTATTCATGTTGTCCTTGTCCTTTTGTGTCTGGCTTACTTCACTTAGCATGATTTCCTCCAGTTCTTCACATGTGGCGATGAGCTTCATGTGTTCATCGCTGCTTTTTAGGGATGCTTAATACTTCATTGTATGTATGTATCCCAGTTTTTTAATCCAGCCATCTGTTGATAGAAATAAGAGTTGTTTTCAACTCATTGCAATTGTGAACTGTGGCATGATGAATATTAAAGCATAGATGTCAGGGCATGGTTTGTTTCTTGCCTTTTCTGAGTACATGCCCAGTAGGGGGGATTGCAAATATGGTAGCTCAATTTCCAACTGTTTAGGATATTGCCAATTTGATTTCCATTGTACCTGTATATACGTACAGATCCACCACCAGTGGATGAGAGCTCCTTTCTCACCATAGCCCCTCCAACACTTGCTGCTTTCTGATTTTTTTAATGGGTTATCTTTGAGGGGATTAGGTGGAATCTCATAATTGGCTTAATTTGCGTTTCTCTTATGGCTAAGGATCAGGAACATTTTCTCATATGTTTATTGACCATTTGGATTTCAGTCCCTGTGAAACTTCTATACAGATCTTTGCCCACTGCTTTAGCAGACAGTTAGCTTTTTTCTTATTGTAAGCTTGCAAGGTATTGTAGATTTTAGTGATAAGGTTGTTGTCTGATGTGACATTGCTAAAGATGTTTTCTTGGTCTGTGGGCTCTCATTACTCTTGGTGAGTTCTTTCAATGAACACAGGTGCTCTATGTTCACCATATCCCACTTGTCAATTTGTGACTCCTCTGTATTTGTATCCTTCCCTATTGCTGATAGCCTATGTATTCCCTGGCCAAGATACTCAGGTTTGTCCTAATTCCTTCCTTAATGGCCCTAATAGCTTGGGGTCTTACCTCAAGGTCTGTGCTCCACCTTGAGTTTATTCTTGTACATGGAGTAAGGTAAAGGTCTCACTTAATTTTTCTGCAAGTAGATATCCATTTTTCCCCAGCACCACTTTTTGAAGAAGGCATCCACTTCCCATTTGATATTTTGGGGGCCTTTATCAATGATTGTTTTTCTATATGCTGGTGATTTTATTTCTGGATTTTTGGCTATTTTCCATTAGTCTGAATATCTGTCTTTATACCAGTATCACACTTTTTGACCACTGTGGCTGTATAATATGTGCTAAAGTCAGAAAGAGCAAGCCCTCCCACTTGGTCCTTCTATTTGAGGAGCCTTCTGCTAATTCTTGGCTCCTTCCCTCTCCATATGTAGATGGTAATCAGTAGTTCCAATTCCTTGGAGAAAGATGAGGATATTTGTAGTAGAAAAGCATTAAACTTATATAATGCCTTGAGCAGAACTGACATCTTTACTATATTCATTCTTCTGATCCCTGAACATGGGATGTTCTTCCATTTGTTGAGGTCACTCATGTTTTCTTTGAATAATGCTCTATAATTTTCCTTGTACAAATCTTCCATTGTTTATTCAGGAATATTCCTAGATATTTTAATTTTTGTTTTGGCTATCGAATAGGGTGTTTCCTTTTAAATGGTCTCTTCTGTGATCTTATCTGAGACATGTATCAGTCTGGGAGACTTCTGTTTGTTGGTCTTGTATCCTGCCACTCTGCCATATTCCTCTATTGCTTCCAATATCCCACTTGTGGAGTTTGGGGTATTTTCAACATATAAAATCATATCTTCTGTGAATAGTGATAGTTTCACCTCTTCCTTCCCCAGATGAGTATCTTTTATGTCTTTTCTTTTTCTTAGTTGTTAGCTAGGACCTCTAGTACAATGTTAAATAGGAGTAGGTCTGAAGGGGATCCTTGTCTGGTCCCCTTTTTCAGTGGCATTGTTTTTGTCTTTTCTCCATTGACTACCATGTTGGTTGTTGGTTTTTCATATATAGCGTATCTAATATTGAGGAATTCTCCTTCCATTCCTACCTTCTTGAGTGTCTTAAACAGGAATGGGTGTTGGTTGCCGTCGAATGCTTTTTCATTTATATTGTTATTATCAATTGATTCTTAAAATTTTTCATGTCAATGGGGCCAATAAAAATAAAGGGATTTCATATGCTGAACCATCCCTGCACTCCTGGTATAAATCCTACTTGGTCACAGGGAATTATTTGTTTTATATGCTCTTTTGTTCGATAGGCCAGTATTTTGTTAAGGATTCTCGCATCAATGATCATTAGGAATATTGTTCTGTAGTTCTCAATCTTGTGGGATCCTTGCCTGCTTCAATGATCAGAGTTATACTAGCTTAATAGAAAGAGTTTGGGACTTTTACATCTTTTCCTATGTTTTGGAAGAGTTTGTGTAAGATTGGTGTCAGTTCTTCCCTGAATGCTTAGTAGAATTCTCCTGTGAAGTCATCTGGCTCGGGGACTACTTTTGTTGTTAATCCTTGGATAAACTTGTTTTTATCTTCTATTTCTATGGGTCTGCTGAGGTTCTTTATATCCATCTAGGAGGGTCGAGGAAGGGATTGTTTTTCCAAGTATTTGTCCATGTCTATCCAATTGTTGAATTTTTTAGAGTATAGGCCTTCATAGTCCTGTGTAATTATGCTTTTGATTTTATTAGGGTCCATTGTAGTATCCCCTGTTTCATCCCTCATCCTTGCTATTGAAATTTGTTCCTTCTTTTCTTTGGTGAAGTTTGGCAGCTGTCTATCAATTCTGTTGATCCTTTCAAAGAACCAACTTTTAGCTGCATTATTTTTTTCCCCATAGTTTGCTTGTTTTCCCTCTCCTCTACCTTTTTATTTTATTAATAAGATTAATAAATCTTTATTTATTATTTCTGATTTTATTATTTCGTTCCTTTTGCTGTTAGAAGGATTGTTCTGTTGACTCTGCTCTAACTGGTATAAGGTTTTGCTAGCCTATCAGTTATAAATCTTTCTTTTTCATGTGTGCATGTATTATTATCAATCTTCCTTTGATGAATGATCTTGCTGCATTTCAAAGGTTTTGGTACATAGCATTTCCATTCTCATTAATTTCTAGAAACTTCCTGATTTCATCTCTGATGGTCAATACACACTCCTTTCAAAATAGAGTTATTAATCATCCAATTTTTTGCCCTTATTTTCTTCATCCCCCTTTTGTTGATTTCTAGCCTTATGCAATAGTGAGAAAGGAGTGTTAAAAAGATTTAAATTTTTTTTAAGTGATTAAGTTAGCTTAGGATACTTCAAAATCATTTGAGGTGCTTTTTAAGAATACAGATCCTAAAGAAATACATTTCCCCACCTATAATAGATCCTGACTCAGCAGAAAGAAGCCAAGCAGAAATATATATTTCAAAGTAAGCACCATTTCAGCCAATAGCAATCTTGTGAAGCATAAAATTGAATAAAACATTGCCCAATTCTCTGCTGTCCTCACAATAGTTATGTTTGTGCCCGTGTTTTAGCCACTATGCCAATCAATCTTGTTAAGGAGCTTCCTCTTCTTGCTTCCCTTCTACTTTACCAAGCATGTGCTTTTCTATGAAGCAGTCTCTCCTGATAACATGTCCAAAGTGTGTGAGACAAAATCCATACCTACATCTATGGACTATTATGTCTGAATTTCCTCTAAGATAGATCTGTTTATTCTTCTGACAGTTCATGGTACTGTCATTAATCTTTGCCAGCACTTTCAGATACATTAATTCCTTTTCTATCTTCTTTATTCAATATTTGGCTTTCACATACATATGAGGTAATTGAAAGTATCATGACTTGTGTCAGGTACAACTTAGTCCTCATATTGACATCCTTGCTCTTTAACATATTACAGAGGTCCTGTACACATTTGCTCAGTGAAGTAGCTAATTTAATTTCTTGACTATTGCCTTCTTCAGTATTGATTGTGAATCCAAGCAAGATGGAATCCTTGGCAATTTCAATCTTTTCTCCATTCACCTTGATGTCACCTATTGGTGTAGCTGTGGGGATTTTTTCTTTGTATTGATTTGTAATCCATACTGAAGGCTGCAGTCCTTGACTTTTCATCCACAAGTGCTTCAAGTCCTTCTTGCTTCCAGCAAGAGAGGTTTCATCATCTTCATAGTGAAAGTTGCCCATAGGACTTCCTCTCATTTTGATACAGAAATCTTCATATAGCCTGGGTTTCAAGAGTATTTGTTCGGCATACCTATTGAGCAAGTTGGGTGATAGGACACAAACCTGGAACACACTTTTTCTGGTTTAAATCACTCAGTATTTTCTTGTTGTGTTTGAAAAACGATCTCTTAGTTAATACACAGGTTCCACCATGAGCATGATGAAGTATTCTTGAAGTCTCTTTCTTTTCAAGTCTATATAGAATTTGTTTGGATCACAGTCAGATACCTTTGTGTAGTCAATAAAAAAACCAAACAATCATTTTTCTGATATTTTCAGTTTTCAGCCAAGATACATCACCAGTGATATCTCTGATTCTGTTTTCTTCTGAATCCAGTTTTAAATTCTAACAGCTCAGCTCCTTGTCAATGTATGGTTGCAACCACTGTTGAGTGATCCTCAACAAAACTTTATTTGCATGTGATGTCAATGATATCTTTCTATAACTTGTGCATTCTGTTGTTGGGTTGCCTTTCTTTAGAATGGGTTCAAATATGTTCTAGTCTGTTACCCAGTGCAACACATCTTTTGATCTCTTTGCCTTTGCTTCCATGAGCATTGCTTGTGTCTCCAAGGAAGAAAAAAAAAATTCTTGACAACTCTGACCTTTTCTCCATTTATCATGATGTTACCTATTGATGCAGTTGTGAGAATTTTTGTTTTCTTTGTGTTGAATTGTAATGCATACTGAAGGATACAATCTTTGATCATCGGCAAGTGCTTCAAGTATTCCTCACTTTCAACAAGCAAGGTTGTGTCATCTGAATAGTATATGTTGTTAATAAGTCTTCCTCCAATTCTGATTCCAAGTTCTTCTTCATATAACCCAGCTTCCCTGGTTATATGCTCATCATACAGATTGAATAAGTATGAGAAGATAAGTGAGAAGATTCAACACTAATTCACACCTTTCCTGATTTTGAAACGTGCAGCATATCCTTGTTCTGTTTGCACAACTGTCTCTTGATCTACGCACAAGTTCTACATGGGCATTATTGAGGGATCTGGAATTCCCATTCTTCTCAAGGCTGTCTACAGTTTATGATCTACACAACTGAATACCTTTGCATAGTCATTGAAATACAAACAAACATCTTTCTGTTATCCTCTGTTTTAAGGCAAGATCCATCTGACATAAGCAATGATATTCTTTGTCCTGCATTCTCTTTTGAATCCATCCTGAACCTCTGGCGACTTCCTATTGATGTACTGGTGCAACTGTTGTTGGATGGTCTTCAGCAAAATTTTACTTGCATGTGCCATCAGTCATGTTGTTCTATAATTTGTGCATTCTAGTGAGTCACCTTGTTGTTAATGGGCACAAATATGGATTTCTTCTAGTAGTTGGACAAGTAGATGTCTTCTGAATTTCATGACATAGATGAGTAAGGGTTTCCAATGCCTCATCGGCCTATTGACCCCTTTCAGTTGGATTCCATCAGTTCCTAGAGCCTTGTTTTTAACTGATGCCTTCAGTTCAGCTTGGACTTCCTCCTTCAACACTATGGTTCTTGATCATATGCTACCTCTTCAAATGATTGAATGTAGACTAGTTCTTTTGATATAGTGACTCTGTGTATTCTTTCCATCTTCTCTTGATGCTTCGAGCATCATTCAATATTCTGCCCATAGAATCTTTCGATATTTCAAATTAAAGCTTTTTTCCTTTAGTTCTTTTATTTTAAGATATGCTGAGAATGTTCTTCCAAAAAGGAAGATCTCACTGTATTTCTTTTCATATTTCATTATAATATTTTGCTTTATCTTCTTGAGCTTCCCTTTGAAATTCTTATTCAGCATTTTGAGTTCCTTATTTCTAGCACTACAGTTGTCAAGGCTTTGCTGCTATTTATAAGATTTTTCAGTGTCTAATCCCTCAGAAGTGAAGCACCTTCTCCTTCATGCAAATCTGCTCTTAATCTGGAGGCTCTGCTGAAACTTGTGCACCAGTGTGACATACCAATGGCTTGGTAGTTGAAATATCGATGGCATGCTTCCAGTATCACAGCAACACACAAACCAGCAGACTATGACAAGTTGATAGATAAGTGGTGGGTGGCAGTCTGTCCTAGAGGGTATCTGTGAGTCTGCATCTGTGAGTCTCTGTCCATAAGGTTGCTACACTTCTCTGAAAAATTATCTCCTCCAATATTTCCTCCGTGCTTACTGAACTGTTTTCTTCCTTTGTATTAAATCTGAGCATGCTTTGTATATCACATACAAGTCTTTTAGAAGATATCATATTTGCCACATATGGAAACTATAGAATTCATTTGTAGTGATTAATCTAGTGCCTAATCTTCTAATCCTTTTCATCCTCTTAAAAATAAAAGAGCAAGGAGTTCAATTTGGATAAAGTATAAGCATCATCTTTTCTCTCTTATGGTTCTTTTAGTGTTGTGTGTAAAAAATCATGACCTCGGCCAGCTCCTCACTTGTTTTTAGCTGCTGATATTAGCACAAAGGTAGTCATACTAAACTAGGTATTGAAATTCAGACATTTCGTGTAGTTTTGAGACAAGTGCTGAAACATTGGAGTGTGATATGTAAATAGAGGGAATCAAAGGCTGATATATATCAGAACCAATTCTCTGAATTGGACAAATTGAAGCACCAGCTAAAATACAAAGAGATAAGCACTAAAACCATCTCAGAATCAAGTCTGAGATTTTTATGCCTAGTCATAAATTTTTAATGAAGGCCTGGAGAGATAATAGCTCTGGATTCATATATTCAAATTATTTTTAAAGGCTCACAAGGGAGGCAACAATTAAGTGTGAAGGTCATAATCACTTTCAGCTTACACTATGCTTCTCCACTTTACTTTTCATTCCCTCATAACAATATTTATTATTCCTTTTTGGCAGTTTGAAATGTTCATGCTCTTGGTAGTTTGCAATTGTTCTTCACATAGAAGCAAGAGACAGGAAGTATGTCTTCTCCCCAAAATATCTTTTACCATATTTTTTTTCCTCAGATGCACATTTTTCACTGGTCTAGACCAGCAAAATCAGGATGCATTTATTTCAAGCAATGAAAACGTATATGCTGTTGGCCAGGTGGCAAGTGTGTCCAAAATATGTAAGACAAAATCTCCCTTCTTACTTCTAAGGAGATTCTGTCTGTGCTTCTTGCCAGATACATTTGTTGGTTCTTCTGGAAATCCATGGTGCTCTCAATAGTTTTTGCCTCTCATATATACCAGCAATTAGGTCGTTGGGTCAACACATAAAGGTTTACACTTAAAGAACTCTGGTTATGCGTTCAAGTATGTGTTGGACTGCTAACCACAAGGTTGGTGGGTCAAGCCTACCAGCTGCTCCATGGGAAAAGGAAGAGGCTCTGTGCTCCCATGCAGATTTACAAAGCTTTGGAAATCTTATATAAGGTCACACTGCATCTGAAAGAACTCAAGGGCAGTAGATCTTATTTACTTGGGTAGTTTAAACTCATCTAGTGCTAGCATGAAAAGCAATCCTGATAATGGGTCTCTGTAAAGATGACACCCTAGAAAATCTATGGAGCAAATCTATCCTAATATATGTAATATCACCATGAATCAGAATTTACCTAATGGCTAGGAGAAAGAATGCAAGGAATTCAGTGCTTCTACATTAAATGAAGGGAGTAAAATCAAATTACAAACCTATTTACAGTTTGTTTTGAAATTCAGCCATGTCATTTGTTTCACGATCTATTATTAATTTTTCCCCCATTCCGTGATGGAGGAGAGTCCATATCCAAAGCAAGAAATATGGTTGAAATAAGTCCTATAAAGTGGAACACGCTACTAATGACTATTGATACACACACACAAATATTTTTTCCAGTGATTTTATTAGGGGCTCTTACGGCTCTTATAACATTCAATACATCATTTGTATCAAGCATATTTGTACACATATTGCCATATTCATTTCCAAATATTTTCCACTTGAGCCTTTGGAATAAACTCCTCTTGACCCTCCCCCACTTTTTAAAAAAAGAATAATTTATTGGAGGCTCATTCAACTCCCATCATGGTCCATACATACATCAATTGCATGCAAGGCACCTTGGCACACTTGGGACCACTCTCAAATCATCCTCTCTCCACTTAGGTCCCCCGAACCTGCTCCCCATATTTCCCTTCTTCCCCC
>PVJH01018751.1:0-44389 GCA_004026705.1 Nesogale talazaci
CGTCTTCTGAAAGACAAAAACCAATCTCCACACAAAAGTTATCTGAGAAACAGGAAGAGAGAAAAACCGCAGGTCCATAAAGGAAGACAGGCCTTCACTGGAGCATATTTGAGATCTGTCTGAAGTGTGAGAGGTCAAGATCAGAGGCATCAGAAGCTGCGGTGCAGGGATCATGGAAGAGAGCAAAGGAACCTAGCTAAGACCAGCCTCAGCCAGGCAAGGAGACCACTAGAGATAAGGCAGAAGAGCAGCACGGGGACTCTAGGACAAGGCTGAAAGCAAGCAGGCTAGTTTCCTGGTCCATGGAGGTAGAGGCCAAGGGACTACATGGCTGAGACAGTGAGGACTAGGAGAAAAAAATGACTGAGAAGTGTGGTTGTGGGCCAACCTTAATGTTTTCTAGCTCTGGTTTGTGGTAACTTGTTAACTTCCCTAATAACCTCCCTTAATCATGAGTATTGTCTGTGAGCACTATGGCCATAACAATGGAGTGTCAAACACAAAAGAAAAGCAGTGTGTGGCAGGAGAAACGGTGTCACAATAGAGTAAAAAAAAAAATGGATGGTGAGGGATTGGATGTTCCCTCTCCTTTGATAATCAAAGGAAACTAGATATAGCCTCTGTGACATTTACTTAGATGTGTACAGGGCAGCCCTGTTTACTTAGATATAAAAATGCACAGGGTACTTCATAAAGCAATTAAAATAGTATATATTTACTAGTCAAATGCAAACAAGTCCTACTGGCTTAGTGGTTTCACAATGCAATAATGACCAGCAGCAAGGTCAGCAATTCCAAACCACCAGCAACTCCTCAAAAAGACAGGGCTTTTTACTCCTGAAAGAGGCTTTCTAGCTGAGCCCCGGTGGTGTAGTGGTTGTGCGCGGGACTGCGGCCCACTGGGATGGGGGTTTGATTCCAGCTCCACAGAGCAAAGGCTGGGCCTCCTACTCCCACCACCTGAGGGCAGTGATGCCCCCCCCAAAAAAAAAAAAAGAGGCTTTCTAAACCCACTTTCTACTCCCAAGTGTCTTGGAAACCCGTAGGGGCAGTTCTACCCTGTCCAATAGACTTGATACAAGCCAGAATTGACTCAAAGGCAGTGAATGAGGTCCAATGTCATCGTTTAAACACTAGACAAAGCCTTTTCATCAATACACACACACAAATGCACAAAAGGCTTCCAAAAGTTTGAATTTTTCCATGAAATTTTTGAAAACCTCTTGTATATACAAGAGTAAATCCAAAAGTACTGCTATAAAATCTAAGAAACTTTTATTAAAAAGGCAATGTTGGGGCTGAGCCCCGGTGGCGTAGTGGTTCTGCGCGGGACTGCGGCCCACTGGGAAGGAGGTTCAATTCCAGCAGTGGGGCTAGGCCTTCTACTTCCACCACCAGAGAGCAGTGATGCCCCCCAAAAAACAAAACAAAACAAAAACGCAATGTTTCCATCCCTGTAATGCTTCCCCCAAGAATTCTGCACTCTTCAATTCCTACCACAAAAACGGTAGTTTTGGCATCCTAGATGGGGCTCAAATTGTTTCCTTTTAAATATTCTGTGGGTTTCAGGAACAAAAACAAGCTTGAAGTGGCAAGGCCAGGTCTGTAGGATAAGCAGGATCAGATTCCCTCAGAAACCACTACTTTGATTGGGCTTTTCTCATTTGAAGTACCCTTAAGAAAATTTAAGACAAATACATTACTGAACTTGACTGCAGTCATCAACCAATCACACAATCACAGCGACATGTTTGGAACTTTGTTTAGAATGAACTCAAACATGTATGAACTGGAACCTCAGCCCCTGGACTTACAACCCAAACTCCCTGGGGTAGGAAGAAACAGATGACCACCATCCAAGGTTTGTCTAATTGGCAGTCGCTGGACCTTGGTTAGGTTCCTTGCTTTGTGGATGCCCAGTGAGAGATGGCTAGGAATCACCATGTATTTACTATTTTAATGCCATCTTTGATTCACTACAACATGCAATAATCTGGTGCGCAAGGTTGTGCCCTTGTAAATAAATGTTACTAGAAATTTCCACTATAACTAACCCCCATGATCAATGTAAACAGTACAATCATTTAAGAGATTAAACTGTACAAATGAACATCTCATGGATTTGGGTTGGGAGCTGGTCTATACTTGCATGACTTCCTTTTCTCAACAGTATACCATTGGGTAAATCAATGACACTATCAACAGAAATACCTGATACCCCAGGGGGATGACTGATAATGTTCTTTATCATAAAACAATAATGAGGTCTATATAGTAAGTCAGAGATGAACATAATCCAGACAAGGGAATGGAGTTTGAATTCATACTTAATCCAGTCCCAATCTAAGAATGATTATTTCTTATGATAGGGTCCTGTTTGATGCTCACCCTCATGTAGAGATCACTGAAGATAGGGGGCATTATGGCAAAGTATAGTCAAGAAAGTAGAGGTATCTGGCTATCAAAAAGAATAGTGTCTGGTGTCTTAAAGACTTGTATGCATATGACCTCCTCTCTGGGATACGGAAAACGGGAAAGTGGGTGAAGGGACACATCAGACAGTGTGCGATGACAAAATAATGACAACTTGTGCATTGTTAAGGGTTCAAGGGGGAAGGGGAATATGAAGGGAGGGGAACTATGGGGAACTAGTACCAGGGGCCTAGGTTAGAGGAGGGTATTTCGAGAATGATGATGGCAACAAATATGCAAATATGGTTTGCATACAATTGACGTATGTATTGATCGTGATAAGAGTTGTATGCATCTCCAATAAAATGATTTATTTTATCTATTTATTATTTCTATTTTTTTGTATGTGTGATATCACTGCCCTGGTGGGAGTAGGAAGCCCAGCCCTGCTCCTGGAGAGCTGCTGCTGGATTTGAACCATCAACCCTGTGGGCTGCAGTCCCGCACACAACCACTACGCTACCAGGGCTCAGGCTACTTATTTTTATCTAGAGCCATCTACTTCCATTATTTTTTAAGTTTTTTTTTTTTTTTTGGGGGGGGGCATCACTGTGTCTGGTGGTCATGGGCACTACCCAGTGCCACTCCCGAGAGCCACTGCTGGATTTGAACCGCCAAGCCCACGGGCCCACAGTGCCGCACTCAACCACTTACGCCACTGGGGCTCAGCCCTACTTCCATTTTTAATGCCCTCTGTTCTAATAAAATTCTTTTTAACCTGGGGGGAGGAGGGGAAGGCTTGTATTCAAACAAGCAGCCATCTAAGTGAGATGTCAACTAAATCCACATGAATGCAGTACACTAGCGTGTGATCCCAAAACACTAATAAATAATAAAATTCAAATACATAGGAGGAAAGAGTTTCAGAGCTTAAATTATGAACATCCAAAGTGCAAAAAGCTATGGATGCCAGCACAATTCCAAAATTCATCTGCAGGATTTCTATGTAGATTAAGCCTCTGGTGGATTCTTTCTGACCACAGTCAAGGGATATGAACCACTGTGGTATCAGACAGACACTACTATAAACTCAATTAAGACAGATGTAATTAGGTTAAAATGTGGTACCTGATCATTTGATCTCCCTTTTGACCTATTTTGGATTTGTTCTAGTTTTTAATATCTCCTGCTTACTTTCTCAACAGAGATTTATCTCTCTGGTTTATTTTTAATATTGTGTTGTTCTTTTTTTTCCTATATGTTTTACAGCATAGGAAGCACAAGGTGGTTGGATTTATAAAGACAGTAATTTGGTGTACTGGCTTATCAGGGACGGGAGGGTGGAAATTGGAGGGAAATGGGGAGCAAATAAAGAGTACAGGAGGGAGGATGTTCTGGAATTCATTGTAATGCTGTATATACAGCTCTTTTTAATATGACTAAGTTATGATATGGTTCATAGTTCATGATGAGTACGATATGTGAATTATATCTCAATATTAATTGTGCATTATAGCTTAATAACATTGTTGGATAGAAAAATTAATAAATGGTGCTGATAAAATAGCAGTAGTCCACTTTCTTTTCACAAACTGAAAGGTGAAGTAGGATCTATGCCTCCCACTAAACACAAAAATAAATTCAAAATGGTTAAGGATCTAAATGTGTAAACTAAACCACAAAATTCTTAGAAGAAAAAGCAGAGATATTACTGTGAAGCCTAGCTTTGAACAAGATTCTCTAATAACAATGGATTATTTAAAAACACAAACAAGAAAAAATGAAAGTAACTAAATAGAAGCCTATAAAAATTAATTACTGACTGAGCCCCAGTGGCATAAGTGGTTGAGTGTGGGACTGCGGCCCATGGGCTTGGAGGTTCAAATCCAGCGGTGGCTCTCAGGAGCAGCACTGGGTAGCTCCCACGACCACCAGAGGGCAGTGATGCCAACAAAAAACAAAAATTAATTACTAAAAAATAAAGACAAGCTACAGATGAAGAGAATAACTTGGGAAACCACATATCCAATAAGAACCTAATAATGGACTGAGCCCTAGTGGCATAGTGGTTGTGCATGGGACTGCAGCCCACTGGGATGGAGGTTCAATTCCCGCTCACAGGAGCAAAGGCTGGGCCTCCTACTCCCACCACCAGGGCAATGATGCCTTAATAAAAAATTTAAAAAAAAAGAACCTAATAATGAGAACATACTAGCATGTAAGTTTTTGCAATAACAAAAGGAGAAAAAGCCCAATGAAAAATAAGCGAAAGACTTGAATACATTTTCAAAGAGAACATTCAATCCTCACAAAACACCCGAAAAGATGCTCAACATCACTAGCCATTAGAGAGGTGCAAATCAAAACCATAAGGAGATATCATTTCATTTCCACTAGTATAGCTAAGAATAAAATATAAAATTAAATTTAAAAAAACAAAAAATAAAATGTGGAATCCTTAACACATATACTGGTGGGAATGCAAAACAATACAACCATTGCAAAACAATGTGGCAATTTCTTAAAACAAAAACAAAAAAAAAACACAAAAAGTAGAACTATGATAAAACCCAGCAAGTCTTGAAAACAGAGATTTGTAAAGTACAGCACTATTGAAGATAGCCAAAATCTAAAAGCCCATCAAGAAATGAACAAAATGTGGTACACACACACACACACACACACACACTGGACTTAGCCAGTAGGAAAAATGAAGTCTTAAATAGATGGGAGCCAGAAAGCAGTATGCTGAGTGAAATAAATTAATCATACAAAGGGCTGAGCCCCGGTGGCGTAGTGGTTGTGCGCGGGACTGCAACCCACTGGGACAGAGGTTCAATTCCAGCAGTGGGGCTGGGCCTCCTACTCCTACCGCCGGAGAGCAGTGATGCCCCCCCCCCAAAAAAAAAATTAATCATACAAAGGCAAATACTGTGTGACTTCACTTACATAAAAAGACAAGAAAAGGAAAATGTGGGGCTGAGCCACATGTGTGGGGCGTAGTGGTTGTGCGCGGGACTGCGGCCCACTGGGACGGAGGTTCAATTCCAGCAGTGGGGCTGGACCTCCTACTCCCACCACCGGAGAGCAGTGATGACAAAAAAAGAGAAAGAAAATGTGTAGAGAACAAGGTTTATTAGTGTTTACCATGCGTAGGAGGGAAGGAGGGGGTGGGGAAGGTGATGATGATGAACTATTGCACTGAGTAAAGGAAGGACTGCACAGGCAATTGTTTTAGCTGCTACAAGTAAGTTGTACACTTATAAAAAGTTGAATTGGCAAAAATTGTGTTACATACTTAAGACAGATACATAACTAAGAGTAACTAATTGCTGAAGCTGGTTATAAACAACCAAATGCTTCATGGGATTGGATTTCTAGGTTTGGAAGTTTAGGGTCATGTTTTCATGGGACATCCCACTATTGTAGGCTGGATTGCTGTGAATCAAAATCAATTCAATGGCAGTCAGTTTAGTTGGCTTACATTTAGTACTTCTGTTCTACCTAACTTGTGCAGGACCGTTAGGTCTTAAAAGTCACCACCCAAGACACAATTGGTCTTGTTTACCTGGAGCAACTGAGGAAGGAAAGCCAGGAATAGAAGGATACAGAACGTATAGCTGTCTCCATGAACCTGAAGAACTAGATGGTGCCCAGCTACCATTACAGAGTAATTTTACTCTGCTGTAGAATCTTAAATCGAAAGAGAGAAAATGTGGGCTGAGCCCCGGTGGCGTAGTAGTTGAGTGCGGGACTGCGGCCCACTTGCTTGGCGGTTCAAATCCAGCAGCAGCTCTCCAGGAGCAAGGCTGGGTAGCTCCCACAACCACCAGAGGGCAGTGATGCCCCCCAAAAAAACAAAAGAGAAAAATGTAGACCAGAAGTTCAAATTTTAATGGACACCAGATTTTCAGAAACTATTAAGGTTGAATGAACCTTACAACTATGGCCCTGAGACATTTAAATCTTACACTTAAAATATTCTCTGAATAGTTTAGCTTAACTAGTAAAAAACGTTGGCCTTGAGAATTATATTCTTTAAGATTTATCTATATAGGTACATGGTAGAAAGATAAAAATTTCTATTCCCATAAAATGTTAGTCTCGGATGCCCTCAGGGACAGTGCTATTCTTAGGGAAACTATGAATCAGAATCAACTTGATGGCAATGATTCTTCAAATAGGATCAGCCTGATGATAGCAATTCAAAATACTAAAGGTAGAAAGGACAGTGAATTTATGTTAATGTGAAACATCACGAAAAAAGGTAAGAATGGTTGTACAACTCTAAAAATGTTGTCACTGAATATCTGGGGTAAAATTATCGAATCAGTATATTTTTACTGTATATTTTCAGTAACAAAATTGATTTTTAAAGTAAGTTTACAGTACTGACCATAGAAGAAAAAGTCATTTTATTGGTGCAGAAAACCTGACAAGTTACTATTCATCCTGCTGGGTTTCTCTATGCTAAAGTAGTATAAGTACTAATAAAAAAAAAAAATACAATGTCACATTTACTTCATTCAATGAAGAATTGTAGGCCACAGTGATAGCTTTTTTACTCTTTCCACAGACTTAAGCTGTGTCACACATAACCCCAACGGGTCACACACAATTTAACTGGAGAAAATACTGTCTCGATTTTAAGAGCAGCTACTGTTTAAGCTAGAAGGGGCTCCAGCAGGATATGCAAACATGTCAATGTACACTCAATTCCATTCAACAAGTACTTCTTCCATAATACTTGTGGAAAAACCCGGGCCAAGCCAACAAGTACAGCAGGGTTACAAAAAAGGAATTAATGGCACAGCCTCACATTAAACCAGCCACAGAAAGTAATTAAATTATCCTTTAATGTTTGCCTCTGTAGGAAAGGTGCACCCCAGTTATTTAATTGTTCATAGTCTGCATTACCGTGGTGGCTTCAGTTGCCATTTTTAGGTTATCAGCTCCTTAAAAAGAGGGCAGATGCCCATATTTAGGCACTTTTCTCAGTGATTAGAAGGTGTAAGAGGAACCAAATAAAATTATGCAACTGCTTTTGAAAAAGTCCATTTGGTTTCCGATTATAACCAAAACGAGTTTTACCAATTCCTTCTGGGTGAATGTGCCAACTGATTCAATTTCCTACCATCTCATGCTATCTTGGAAACCAGGGGCCCCCATCAGAAACTTGATGCTTTTAACAGCGTCCCTCTCTGACCTGATCCATGGGGGGGGGCGCGCATTTTAGACAAGTCCCCAGTATAACAACAGCCCGATTTTGGCTACATCCTCTGACAGATTAAGGAAGTCTGCAACCATTCATCTCACGTGATCTTAAGAAGGGGCGCAGTTGAGCCCGGAATAAACCACACTTTCCCCCCCCCCGCCCCCCCCTCCTTCTGCATCAACTTCACTGCCCGGCTCGAAGGAAGTGGGCAGAGAGACATGGCGCAGGGCCGCTGTGCAGGGGCGGCTAAGCAAACAGACGTGGGTGGTTGTGCCTGACACTTCAGGGGCGCGCTCCACGGTGAGGGGGGCACACCCGCTCACGCGCACTGCAGCCGCAGAAAATCGCTGCCACACCTCCTCGGCAGCCGGGAGCATCCCTTCGCCTTCCTCCTTGCCCAAAGGGAAGGGAGACCCCGGCGACCAAAGGCCCCACCTGCAGGGCACTCCGCTCTCGGACCTCCCCCCCTCTCAACACACGTCTCGCCCCGCAACGCCCTTGAACCTGCCGCGGGTGGGACACGGCCCTGGGGGGGGGGGGGGGGCGACGAAGGGGGGGGGGAGGAGGGCGGCGGCGGCGGCGGCGGCGGCGGCGGCGGCGGCGGGCGACCCGCGCATGCGCAGATACGGGTCCCCGCCCGTTTCACCTACCGTTGGAACAGCGATGCCCCGTTCCCCGACCGCGGCCGCTTCTCCAGGACCCGCGGAGAAGGCAGGAAGGCGAGAACTGAGGCCCCAAGTGGCTCGGCGGCCGGCGAGCCTCTTCCCGGGGCGGTCGCTGACAGGCAGCTGAAGAGACAGAGGTGGCGCGGGGCCAGCCCGGTAAGTGACCCTCGGTTCCCTCCCGGCGGCAGCGGCGGCAGAGACGCGGGGGCGGGAGCGGGAGCGGGAGCGGGAGCGGGGGGAAGGGGGGACGGCGGAGCAGCGTCTGAGGCGCAGAGCCTCCCTAACGGCAAGCGGGAGGAGAGCGGAGGGCGGAGGGCGGGCGGAGGCCGGGCCGGACGTGACGTGCGTGGGCGGGGCGGGGCCGGCGGAGGGCGGGGGAGGGGCGAGCGTGTGGCGAGGGCCGCGGGTGTTCCCCACCTCCCTTGCTAGCCGCAGCCCGGCTTTCCAGGGGTGCGCGAACAGCTGTGCGTACGGCCCTGCATTTGGGCCCCTGGACTAAGGAAGGTGCGCGAAGTCAAGCGCACTCCCCAGGGAGGGTCTCGGGGGGGCCGTGGGTTTGGGTGAGGTTGGGGAAGGAGAAAGGAAAACAGGGATAAAGGGGGGAATCCAGGAGATCGAGGCCAGGGCAGTTCTCGGAAGGTAGGGAAGATTTAGGATATCCGAATCCCGGTGAGAAACACACAGAGACAACAGAAAACTGCCGCAGCACGCCTGAACCGTGACTCCCGTCCCCATTCCCAGGCTTGTCGGTTAGACACGGACATCCGTGCTGCACCTGCTGCCTTCTGTCCTCTCCACACCCTCCCCGTCCTTTACGACCCTAAAGCCGTGACCTAGACGCCCAAGACAGCCAGGTGCCTTTGGTGCCACCAGGAACCGGGAATATGAAAGTCAGTAAGCTACATGCTTCAGGGTCTGAGTTGAAAAAAAAAGGCAGAAAGAACCAGGTGCTCTCTCAGTCTGTACCGCGTACGTATCCACCCAGACCCACTCGGCAGCTCCATTTGCGTTCACAAAGGTTTCCATATTCACCCAATCTCTTCTTTGCGTTAGCCAACCAAAGGCTTCCCGATCTTCCATTGATTAAATTGCGGGGTTCTGCCTTTAAGTTCTTTGGCAGCGGGGCAGATCTACACCTGCACAAAGGACTCCTCTGTGTCCGCCACAATCCACTTGTTCCCTACCTTCCTGGGCTGGAAGTCAGTAATTAGGAAATTTTGAAACAAAAATCCTCATAGAATTTGGGACAAGACTGGGGAGTGGGGAAGTTGTTAAATAAAATTTTTAAAGTCACTCTCTGAGATGATCTGAAAATGTGTCACAGAGGCCAGGGTGGCCTCAGAGAGACTAAAATAACTCATCAGTAACCTAAATGCCATATGCCCAGTTGATGGTGTCATAAGAGAAGGGTGGGGTCCACAATGAGTCTAGAACCAGCAGAATCAGAATAAGAATGTATTGCTGAGGAGAAAGACCTAGGGAACAATACCAATACCCAGTATCAGGGCAGTCAAAAAGTCTAATTCAGATTCAGGTACCCATTCAACAAATGCTTATTGGTTACTATGTTCAAATCTCTTGGAATACATCAGAAAAAGATCCCTGCCCTCGTGTAGTTTGCAGATGAAGAAATTGAAAGTCTGGATATCCCTTAAGAAAGAAGAGGGGGGTGGGGGGAGACAAACGTACAAAGAGCCTCCAAAGAAACATACCCAGAAAGAGGCAGTTGTTCACAGCACATGGCTGGTAGTAGTTATACATACTATACAGTCTGTCAGTAAATTCACGTCAGAGTTTATAAATCACCTTCTGTTCACCGGGTTGAATTGTGAAGTTGTTTTATATAGATTAACTTTCCCAGAGCCCGCTTAAACTCTAATAAAGTGAAATGTAAGTTTCTGAATGCCAAACTGAGAACCAGACAGACCCTGTTTTCATAGCAACCCAGTTACCATGTAGCCTGTGTATTCATTCAGCCTTGCGTCTTTAAACATCTTAAATGGCAGCTTTACCTCTGACTTCATGCTTGGAGCTCTGGGGGCACATGATTGTGTCTAAAACATAGCACAATAGAAATCACAAGAGAGTTAAAAACCCTCTTGAACCTGCCTCTCCTATGCAACACAGGCTCTTGTTGACATAGCTGGCTGTTATAGGTATCTTCTCCAAGCATGAAGCTGGAGACTACGCTCTCGGAGGACAGCACTCCCTTACACTTACTGCACTCAACCCCAAAGGAGTGGCTCTCAAAAAGCCAAGTGAGTTGATCCAATGATCATTGTTCCTTCATAAAACTTAAGAACTTGTCCTTGGAGGCTGTCTTTTCTAGATCCTCCTTGATAATATGGACCCAGTATGTTTTACAAGTAGGACTCTTAGACTATTCAAACAAAAAGCCTTTTTTTTTTTTTTTTGGGCATCACTGGTCTCCGGTCAAAAAGCCTTTATTTTTTATTTATTTTTTTTTTTTTTTAGGCATCACTGCCCTGGTGGTGGGAGTAGGAGGCCCAGCCTTTGCTCCTGGGAGCTGGAATCGAACCTCCATCCCAGTGGGCCGCAGTCCCGCGCACAACCACTACGCCACCGGGGCTCAGCCAAAGCCTTTATTTTTTATCTCTCGCGATCGCTTTAAACATGTGCAAGCAAAATAGATCTGTCGTGCGCTTTGTTGAAATGACAGGTTCTATGACTTCCGTGTTCCCTGCTGTTGTTAGGCGGCATTAAGTAGAGGTTCTGGCCCACAGTTACCTTGTACACAACAGCGCAAAACACTGCCAAGTCCCTCTTAGGTCATAGAAAGTCCTTTGGTCACCAAAACACAAACACATAGAGTCAAACTTTTACATGTTCTCCCACTGGAGGAAGCTGGCTCTCTGACTTCCCAAAAGAACATCATCCTCTCTGAGCCTGCCTAGTCTATCTAATTCTTCCCAACTTACCAACCAGGGTCAAAGGGTGGGAAAGAAAGGGGAACAGAAAAGTTCTTAACTTTCACTTTCATGTGCTAGATTAACCTTCGGTAGACTTGGTAGAGGGACAGGGAAAAAAAAAGGAAGGCCCTCAAGGAGGTGGGTGGACACAATGACTGCCATAAGGGGCTCAAGCTTCAAACAACTGGGTTTTAATTCTCTTGCCCACGGGTTGACTCTGATTCAGACCCTCCTCCATGGTACCTAATAACAATAGCAAGGCCTGATAGACTTTCTTCTGACTTTCTTCTCTCTTTTTTTTTTTTTTTTGGGGGGGGGGGGCATCACTGCTCTCCAGCGGTGGGAGTAGGAGGCCCAGCCCCACTGCTGGAATTGAACCTCCATCCCAGTGGGCCGCAGTCCCGCGCACAACCACTACGCCACCGGGGCTCAGCCCCTTTCTTCTCATTTTTATAGTTACTTCAAACGTCACTATCATCCTAATCTTTGGTGGTTTTTATCAACTGTTCCCTTCATCCGAGCAAAATCTCTCTGATTGAGGTAGTTCTTCATTCCTTCCACCCTCAGCATCTTGTCTGTTGAAGCCTGATCATCACTCTAGCCTAGGGCCACTCCATGGGGCCCTGCAAGGTTGTAACTCTGTAACCCTGGCATCTACCTACCAGGTCCCACTGCCTCGGCATATATCAATGTGTGCAGCAACCCACAAGTGTCAGAGTAGAACTGTGTTCCATAGGGTTTCCAGGGGCTGATTTTTCAGAAGTAAATTGCCAGACTTTTCTTCCAAGGTATTCTGGGTAGATTTGACTCGGGGGTGCCAAGTCATTTGTACATGAATTTTTCGGACCGTTTTCCAGCAGATGGCGGTAAAGTGTTGGGACCAAATAGCCATGAACGGATCATGGCTATTTTCCAATAAATAGAAACAAAGTATCTGGGGCAAGGAGAGATTTTGCTTTATTGTGTTTTTCTGATGGTGTTATTTAGGCTAGTGGGAGTTATTTTTTCATGGCCTACACCTGGCCCACAGGAGGCTCTGACACACTTTCATGCCCAAATTTGGGAGTGCAGGCCAATCTCTGTTCGGCGTCAACAAGTCCTCTGCTATGCTGCCGAAATAGCTGTCATCCCTTCTCTTCTATCGGCAGGCATTAGACACGGATCCCCTGTGCCCCCTAACTTCACGAGACACGTCTCAAGCACTCTGAGCAAGTACACTGAAAGCTCCTCTCACAGCACTTGAAGTCCGAGGCAGGTGGGCACAGCACACCCACCACAGTCTGTAAAGAGAGGCTCCTTGACCTTTTGTTACTGTGACTATTTCATTATCTCTGGACTTTTATCTAAATCCTTTGAAATTCCTCGTAGGAGTGCAGCTCAGAACTCACTTCAGTGGGTTTTTCTTTTTGCTTTATTTTGCAGCATCGTGGTGCGTTGGTTAAAAAGGGTGCTCAAATAGGAGTGACTTGGGGGGCCATCTCTAGAGGTGTTTTTTGGTTAACAAAACTGGGGAGGTACTTGGGCATCTATCTAGCAGGTGGAGATCAGCGATGCCACTAAGCCCTCTGTCAGTTGCCATAGCTCTTTCTAGCTCCCCAGCAAGGAATTATCTAAGTCAAACTGCCGTGGTGCTGAGGTCCAGAAACCTTGAGTTAACATTTCCAATTTAACAACTTGTAACTGCCGAACTTGGCAGTCTCTATGAGAATGCTTCAGAATTACATCACTTTTTCTCGTGTATTTTTTTCCTCCAAATGCTTCCCCTGCACATAGAGAGGTCATGTTTTAATGTCATTGGAGTCATAAACTTCCTTTCAGATAACTGCTTGGCCAGAAGTGACTGGTAGAGGCTGGGCCTGTGAGCTTCTAAGATTCCCTCAGGAGATGAGACTATGCCAGTAAATGTATTACTTGAGGTGAAATTTTTCCAGTTATTTCTTGGCAAGATTACTTTGAGGGGGAGAGTGTTAAAAGAGATGTTTGTGTGTATGGGAAGATACAGGTAACAAAGCATCTGCCAGTGGAGTCATTTTTATGTGTACAATCAGTGGCTTGACTATGTTCATCATATTGTGTGTGCATCCATTACCACCCTCCATTTTCACATTTTTCCCTTACCTTTCACAGAAATACAGCGCCTTTTAAGCTCTAGCTTCCCCTTTCCACCCACTCCTGGTAGCTGCTTGTACGTTTTCATCTCTGTGCATTTGCCTATTCTAGATATTCCACAAAAGCAGAACCACAACAATATTTGTCCTTTTGTGAAATTGTGGCAAGATGATTTTTTTTCAATTTCTTACTTTGTAATTTTTTTTCGCATCACTGCCCTGGTGGGAGTAGGAAGCCCAGCTTTGCTCCTGGAGAGCTGCTGCTGAATTTGAACCATCAACCCTGTGGACCGCAGTCTCCCACACAACCACTGCGCCACCAGGCCCAAGATGATTTTTTAAACCCAGAGAACAGACAGTCTAACTAATTCAACTGAATCAGGACTTTATACCTCTCAGAAGTAAGGCCATGCACGACCAGATCACTGAAGAAGGATCACACGGGAAAACCTTGCAAGGCAGAAACCTGTCAGAGAAGGGGAAGTTCAGGTATTTTCACTAACAAAGAAAGAATGACAGAGGGCTGAGCCCCGGTGGCGTAGTGGTTGTGCGCGGGACTGCGGCCCACTGGGATGGAGGTTCAATTCCAGCTCCACAGGGGCAAAGGATGGGCCTCTGACTCCCACCACCAGGGCAGTGATGCCTAAAAAATTTTTTTTTAATTTTTAAAAATATTAAAAAAAAAAAAGAACGACAGAAGAGTGGTGAGACAGAACCCTATCAATAACAGCAAACTTGTGAGATCCAGAAAAGGAAGTCTTGTCCAGTTCCAGGTCTCAGGTATCCCTGTACATTGCTTGCCACCCCGAGGAATGGCTTAGGTGCCAGGCCAGGGTGATAGGTATCTAGAAGCTGAGTGGTCACTAGGGTGGGAGGAACTCTCTAAGCCCATAGTCACTGCACGGTTTGTGCCATCATTGTTCAGAGAGAATGCAAGTGCCCTTCTTTCCCCCCTTAACATGAGAGTTCAGCTCTTCTAGACGCAACAGGAATGTTGGCCCCATTTCTTGTGCCCTGCATGAGTCGGTCCTCATTATGCAGCCTTCCTGACCTTGTCACTGAATACCGATTAACTTTTGTTCAGTCAAGGTTAAGGCTGCCATTATCTTTTTTAGTACAATGTTAATAAGGAATAGGAGCTGTAGAAACAGGCTGAAGCCAAAGGACACATTCCATTCACCCCCAATTTTAGTCTTAAAAGTAAAGTAGAACAATAGGCATTCAGTACTGATGAATGTTGACTTTGGACTGTGTACTAATAATTCCTTTTATGGCTTCCTGGTCCACAGAGGCAGATGCTAAGGAACCAGGTGGCTGGGAGACTGAGGACTGGAGAGAGTTGGCTACTTTCTGAGGAGAGGTGATGACATGGACCGATGACTATATCCTTACTGTTGGCTGATCCTGACTTGTGGTAACCTAGTAACTTTTAATAAACCCCTTGAACTGTGAATAGTGTCTGAAACTTCTATGCAGCCATTACAGTGAATTCTCAAACCCAGCACAGATGTAGTGCACCATGGGTGGAACAATTAGTGTCAGATTAGGTGAAGAAGGATGGAGCATGGAGGCATGTCTGACCTCTGCCTCATGGCAGCAGGGTAGCCAGAGGAGGTCAGATATGGCCGGCCCCCTGTGCGGTTTACTGCAGACTGTTGTGTTGGTCGTGGCCACGGAGTCGATGCTGACTGAAGGCAGCCTTACATGTAATTAAGTCGAATGGCTCCGTAGGGTGTTTAACCAAAGCAGCTTATACCAAAAGCAGATCACCAGGCCTTTTCCTCCACCATGCTGCTATTGGAACACACACTGTTCGTGCTACCCAGGGACCAGGCTTGACTTAACACAAGAACATTGAACTTGGAATAGGAACACCTGCATCCTGTTCTGTCACTTACTAGCCTTGTAACTCGGGTCAAGTTACCTAGTGGTACCATAAACCAAACAAGCCAAGCAACCCACTGCTGTTGACTCAATTCTGACACAGATCAACCTTATCCAGAATTCCTGGGGCTGTACATTACACTGAAAAAAGGTTTGCAGTATAAATTTTTATGGGTGCAGACAGCCTCCCTTTTCTCTCAGGAAGCAGCTGGTGGGTTTGAACCATCAACCTTGCAGTTAGCAATCCAGCATTTATGCAACAGCACCACCTTAGAGGCAGATAAAATGGGAAAAAATAAATAAATACTTGGTATACATGAAAATGTTCTACAAACTGTGTACTACAACTTTTTCACTAACCTTTTCCGTACTGCTTTTGGAAGCCTAAAAAACTCTGGAAATAAACCACATCTAGGTTTTTATTATGTAGCACGTCGTACCATGTGGGAAACTCTCTTGGCAGAAGTGACTAAATACATGCCCACCTCTTTCTAAAGAAAAAAACAGTGACCCCTTCACTCTGCAAACTCTTGCACCTGGTTTTAAGATCTGTTGAACTTGTGAGTTACAATAAGCAGAGTAAACCTATGAAAGCCAGAACTGGGAGAAGGCCAAAAGCTGTCAGAAAAGGAAAACCTAAATATTTCCCACTAAAACAAGTGATGGAAGAGCAGTTGAGACTACCCTCCTGTCAAGGCAGAAATGTTCAAGATCTAGATAAACAAGACAGTCCTGTTGAGTCCAGTATGCTTAGGTTTCATTGTACAAGGTACCGCCTCCCTAATTAGAAGCATGTGTACACGTCCCACTTATAAAATAAGGCACGATGGTACAGAAAGGTAGAAAAACAGAGCCTGGTGCAAGAAAAAACTACTACACAAAGGAAATGAGGTAGTCACTCCTCTGCTTCCCTCAGCGCAATAAAAATCTTGCCAAACTCACACTCGGTTAATTCATTTTCTCTTCCTTGAAGTACTCATCTCTACTGGGAGGAAAGAAAGCACTAAAAACCCAACAAAATTAAAAAAGATAAAGAAGAAGCGACTTACCATGAGGGAGTGGGTATTGCCAGCTCTTCTGAGGAATGCAGTGGAAATCTGTACCACTTTCTCCAGAACCAGTGCCAGTGTACAAGAATGCGTGTTCTTCATAAACAGAGAAATATTACTAGTTGCAAAGAGAAGAAACTGTTCCAGGGTGTTCAAATCCCACGCCAACATCCAAAATAATGGCAAATACTGTTCTGAGCTTAGCAACCCAAAGTAACCCTGTGCCATCTATTTATCCAACACATATTCCTTGAGCAACTATTATGGGCCAGGCATTGTGTTAGGGGGTCTAGTTATGATTCCTGGCCTGACAACAGCCTTCAGCTTGCATATCTTTGCAATAGCATGTTTTTGGAATAGAGCCCGAGTTAACATAATGTTGGTTTCAACTTTTATTTACACTCACTCAGCACTGGTGCCAGTGACAGCCAGTTCAGGGAGCTGAGACAATTGACAGTACCTCTCATCTTTGCCAAGTCCACATTTTTAGCCTAATAACTTGGAATTCGATGTATGACCATGTGAGCCAACATGATCAGCCATAAAACCAAGTTGTTTTCATATCTTGATTAAATGTCTATAATCAACTGAATAATTTCTCTACAATGAGAACTTCTATTGTGTGTGTTTAGTAAAGAACAAATACTCCCTCTCCTCTCTTACCCTCCTTGTAGGAGAAAGAAAAAAGTGCCCCAGAATTCAAAGAGGTGATGACTTTTAAAAAACCTTGAATCTGCTGCTGCTCCTGAAGCCAGAAATTCAAGCAATAGTCTCACCAATCTGCACACTCTCTCTCTTCTTTTGATGCCTTAGGCTTTCTTACCATTTTTTTGGTGGGGGGGATCACTGCCCTCTGGTGGGAGTGGGAAGCCCAGCCTTGCTCCTGGAGCACTGCTGCTGGATTTGAACCGCCAAGCCAGTGGGCCACAATCCCGTCCTCCTCAACCACTACGCCACTGGGGCTCAGCCTGGCTTTCATACCATTTAATCAGCTAGGCTTCCCCACAAGCTTCCTTCCTGAGACCACTTTTCTGTGTAAACTGAAAACCTACTTCCATCTATTGTGATTTGACTAAAGTATATGAAGATAAGTTAATAAGCATGGCTCCTTCGGTTCCAATTCACACATGCACTGACTTATTCCAAACAAAATGTGTTTAAGCATGTATCTGTGATCAATGGATAGCTGCAGAAAAAATTCTCATTAGAATGCCTTCAAGAAAGAGGTCCAATCAAAACAGTAACTTCTGAGGGGATCTTCCTGAGCCAGATAATTTCAAGGCTCATAAGGTTATGGTGACTAGTTATTAGAATTCCAAATGAAGACTCTTGGTAGATTTTTCTCAAGGGGCTCAGGATGATCATGGGGACTGTGTTGGTCCAGGTAGACTAGAGAAACAGATCCATAGATATGCTTATGTATCTAAGAAATAGATTTTTTTTTGGGGGGGTGGCAATCACTGCCCTCAGGTGGTGGGAGTAGGAGGCCCAGCCTTTGCTCCATGGAGCCTGGAATCAAACCTCCATCCCAGTGGGCTGCAGTCCCGCACACAACCACTACGCCACCGGGGCTCAGCCCAGAGATAGTTTTATATACAAGAGCAATTGTACATTAAGAAAACATCCCAGCCCAGTCCAGTACATGGTCCTAAGTCTGTTATTAGCCCATATGTTCGTTACCAGTCTATAAAGTCTTCTTTAGACTCACAAAACACATGCAATGACGCTAAATGCAAGATGATCATAAGCCAGATGTCTCCAAGTGGCTCCTCTGGCGTCTGAGCTCCGGTTGCCTCCATGTGGTTTGTCTTGCTCAGGGCACTCGGGTAGCTCTCTGTGGCTTCTCCTCAGGGAAGTCTCGCAGGAAGTCAGCCTGGACAGGAGAGGATCTCCAAGGGAGTGTTGTCAGTGGAAAGTCGCCAAGGAAGAGAACCGAGCGAGACAGTGTCTCTGCCTCCAAGAAGGAAGGACCACATTTCCCAGAATTCTCAGGAGAAGACCATGTCCACACAGAGGTGTCATTGACTCTCTCCAGATTGACACACTAGACTCCACCCCTACTCTTTTTTTTTTTTTTTTAGGCATCACTGCCCTCAGGTGGTAGGAGTAGAAGGCCCAGCCTTTGCTCCTGTGAGCGGGAATTGAACCTCCATCCCAGTGGGCCGCAGTCCCGCGCACAACCACTGCGCTACTGGGGCTCAGCCCCACCCCTACACTCTAATCCTCAAATTGACACCTGATTAGGTGACTTGACAACACCTTGTCAATTTGACACTTTCACGTAATTCTGTAACCATACATAATTTTCAAACAAACAATAATAAAATCATGTCTATACCTAACAAAATAAAACTAAAATGCATACAATCCAACAGGTGCCATCCTCATTTGAACATAACATTCTACAAGTGAACAACACAAAAAGAGCCTATGCCTGACAGTTGCAGTTAGGTGACACCCACACCTTAATCCTGTAATCGTTTGAATAGATAGTCCCTCACCTATGAGAGTTTGTAAATCAACCGCTTCATGCTCTCATTCCCCCATTTTGGGTATCCAGTTTCATATTGTCCACTTATATAAACCCAGTGCTCTGAGAAAACAATCTTATTTTTTGGCTCCTCATTATTTTTAGGGTTTTTTTTTTTTGGGGGGGGGTGCATCACTGCCCTCTGGTGGTGGGAGTAGGAAGCTCAGCCTTGCTGCTGGATTTGAACCTCCAACCCAGTGGGCCGCAGTCCTGCACACAACCACTATGCCACCGGGGCTCAGCACCCAATCATTTTGTTGTTGTTGTTGTTGTTGTTGTTGTTGTTGTTGTTGTTTTGGCGTCACTGCCCTCTGGTGGTGGGAGTAGGAGGCCCAGCCTTGCTGATGGATTTGAACCTCCAACCCAGTGGGCCGCAGTCCGCGCACAACCACTACGCCACCAGGGCTCAGCCGACAATCATATTTTTTGATGTGAAGACTCTTCATTCCATTTAGAAACTTGTAAAGTCCGCATTCATAAGCAAAATCAAATCGGGCTGAGCCCCGGTGGCGTAGTGGTTGTGTGTGGGACTGTGGCCCACTGGGATGGAGGTTCGATTCCAGCTCCACAGAGCAAAGACTGGGCCTCCTACTCCCACCACCTGAGGGCAGTGATGCCCTTAAAAAAAAAAAAAGAAAGAAATCAGTATAGACAAAGTAGAAAACTCAATTCTTTTCTTTTTAACTCAATTCTTTGTACTTTTGTTTGTTTGTTTTTGGGGTTTTTTTTGGGGGGGGGGCATCACTGCCTCTGTTGATCATGGGAGCTGCCCAGTGCTGCTTCTGAGAGCAGCCGCTGGATTTGAACCGCCAAGCCTGCGGGTCACAGTCCCGCACTCAACCACTTACACCACCGGGGCTCAGCCTAAACGCAATTCTTAAAACTGTCAAGTTCAATCCTTATTTATCTTTTTGTTTGTTTCGTTTTTTCAATACATCATTTTTTTAAATTAAAAATCATTTTATTGGGAGCTCATACATCGTTTTTCACAATACATAAACAAATACATTGTGCCAAGCACATTCACATGTCCGCTGCTGTTATCATTCTCCAAACATCTGCCTTTCCCCTTGAGCCCTTGATATCGGCTTCCCATCCTTTTCCCTCTTCCCCTGCTCTCCCTTCCCCACCAACCATCGATACTTTATAAATTATTATTGTTCCGTCATATCTTACACTGCCCGACCGCTCCCCCAACCCACTCCTTTGATGTCTGTCCCTCAAATAGGAGTTTATGTGTATATCCTTGCAGTTGGTTCTTGTCCAAGCCCGGCAACGGCCCCTGCCCTCCTCCCCCCCTCCAAGTACCCCCCCCCCACTGTAAATTCCCGTAACCACTTTCAGCGAAATGCTTTCTGCCCAGCCCCTAACCTTTTGCAGCTGCCCAAGGCCACAAGGGGAACGACTCAAACCATCACGTATGACCTACTCCTCCCCAGGGCCACAGGGGGAACCGATTCAACCTACCCCTCCCCAAGGTCACAGGGGGGAACCAACTCAACCTTCACGTACACCCTGCCCCTCCCTGTTTTGCAAAGAATAGCCTGACCTTTTCTGGGCCAACAAGGGATATAGAAATTCCCCTCTGCCTTGACTGGGCACAGCTTCACCAGCTTGCTTCCCCACAAGCTATTGAAACTGTCAGCTTGCTTCCAATAACGCCTGCTTTAATCTCTTCTAATTCGGACTCTTCCTTTGTTTCGCGCACAAAATTCCTAACAGTTCCGTCTCTCTACCCCACCTTCTCTCCACCCAGCCAGCAGCTTTTCTCTCACCACTGGCCCTAAGGGGCTCATCCGTCTTGGTTTCCCCATAGCTCTAGCTCCCCTCTCTATACCAGTGTACCTTCTCCAGTCCATCTGGATTTTTAAGGTAGAGTTGGGCCATGATAGTTGGGGGGGAGGAAGGCTTCAGGAACTAGAGGAAAGGTGTATGCTTCATCACTGCCCAGCTGCACCTTGACTGGTCTGTCTCCTCCTCGTGACCCATCGGTGGGCCATAGAGCCCCACCCCGCTCTCCCCCTCATTCGTAATGATGTGATTCTTGTTCTCAATCCTTATGTATCTTATCTATATCCTTATCTAAACTATTCTATTTATACAAAAATATGGAATTAGGTCTCCAAAGACATCAAACTAGAGCCATGCTTTCTGTCAGTCATCTTGCCCTCTGCCAGCTATTTTCCTGAAGCAGCATAGTTTCTGAGAAATTCAAATGGTGATTTCTCCCCCTAAGCTCAAAATATACATGAACAGTATTCATTTTTGCCATATCATAAAGGAATAACCAAAGACAGCATCCAAACAAAATAATCAAAAGTTTAACTGCATTGATATATCTGACTGCTGGCTAGCCAAAGAAGAGACACTATCATGAGACAGTAGTCAAACAAACATCTAATTTCCATTTTATGATGTTTCTCCAGCACCCCACTCCCAAGGTACCATAATGTGTTTGTCCAGGTAGACTAGAGAAACATATGCATGGAAACTCTTATGTGTAGAAGAAAGAATTTTGTATACAAGAGCAACTGTATTTTAAAACATCCCAGCCCAGTTCAGTCCAAGGTCATAAGTCTGATATTAGTCCATATGTCTGATACTAGTGTGTCAAGTCTTATTTAAACTCATGAGACACGCAGTGATGCCAAATGCAAGATGATCACACGCCAGATCGGTAGAATATCTTTGGATCTAGTGGCGTTGTAAACATCTCAGTGCTGGCAGGCGTCTCCAAGTGGCTCCTCTGGCTTCCGAGGTCCGGTTGCCTCCATGTGGTTTGTCTTGCTCAGGGCACTAGGGTAGCTCTCTGTGGCTTCTCCTTAGGGATGTCTCGCAGGAAGTCAGCCTGGACAGGAGAGAGTCTCCAAGGAAGGGAACCGAGAGAGACAGTGTCTCTGCCTTCGAGAAGGAAGGACCACATTTCTCAGAATTCTCAGGAGAAGGTCATGCCCACACAGAGGTATCGTTGGCTAACTCCAGATTGACAGGCTACACTCCACTCTTAATCCTCACATTGACACCAGATTAGGGGACTGACACAAGGGGTTATTAGGAAGTTTACAGAAAATTGGAAGTGACATTGGTAAGAAAAAAGGCCAGGAAAGTTGTGCCAAAGAATTTTTTTTCTTTCTTTCTTTTTTTTTTTTTTTTTTTTTTTGGTTTTTGGCATATCACTGCCCTCTGGGACTGGGAGTAGGAGGCCCAGCCTTGCTGCTGGATTTGAACCTCCAACCCAGTGGGCCGCACTCCCACACACAACCACTACGACGCCGGGGCTCAGCCCTCTTTTTTTTTTTTTTTTTGTGGCATCACTGCCCTGGTGGGAGTAGGAAACTCAGCCTTGCTCCTGGAGAGCTGCTGCTGGATTTGAACTGTCAACCCTGTGGGCTGCAGTCCTGCACACAACCACTGTGCCACCAGTGCTTAGCCCTAGGAACTTTTTTTTCATCATGACAGTGCACCTGCTCATTCTTTAAGGATAACAAGAACTATTCCCCTCATCAATACAATTAACCCTACACCCCTGCTCATTCCCAACACTCAAAGATCATTGAAAACACAATTTGAGTCCTCGCTGATATCAAAACTGATATGCTGTAGATCAAAGAACACTAAATTCTTTGAAGGAAGGGTTAGAGAAATGGAAATATCACCCTCAGAATTCTATAGACCTACATGGAAGATATGCCAAGAAACAACAGCTTTACATTTTGAAACTTCTGTTTAATAATCATTGCCATCATCCTGTAGCAGTACTTTTATATTTTGTTGTGACTTAAGTGAATGTTTATAGAGCAGATCATAGAGTTATATTCATACACATTCTGATTCAACTCATCCCTCAGTACGTCATAGCTTATGCCACTCCTTCCTTATGTTTCCAATTTTCATTCCTCCTCCTTTCCTAGCCCTCTGAACTTTGCCGTTGGGTAAATGCCACCCTTTGGATCTTACAGTAGATTATTCTAACAGAGGTAAATTCAGTGCCAGACCTGAAGGATAAGAGTCATAGTCTCAGACTGAGCCCTGGTGGCGTAAATGGTTGAGTGCAGGACTGCAGTCCACGGGCTTGGCGGTTCAAATCCAGCGGCGGCTCTCAGGAGCAGCACTGGATAGCGCCCATGACCACCAGAGGCAGTGATACCCCCCCAAACAAACAAACAAACAAGCAAACAAACAAAGTCATAGTCTCAGAGGTCCCACCAGTCTCTAGCCAATAGTCTTGGTCTCTTTTGTGATTTTGAGTTCTCTTCCACACTTTTCTAGCACTCTATTCCTGGACCTTCTAATGTGGAATGTTTCAGAGTCATTGGTAATGGTAGCTGGGCACTATCTTGTTCTTCTGGTCTCAGGGTTGTGGATACTGAGGCTTGCATGGTGTATTGAGCCATTGGACTCATTATTTCCATATATCTTTCTATTTTAGTCATTCTTCTTTATTGTGGAGAGGCCAATAATCTCACCTTAGAATGAATGCTCACACGCTCTTAAGACGCCAGTAACGACTCACCAAATTAGACTGTAGAACACTGTCTTTGTGAATTATGTTACGCCTGTCAACCTTCGGCTATGGTCCTGATCCCCCAGCCACAGGGACCAGCTCCCTCCAGGTGTTTGGTTACATCTAAAATGATTTTAAAGCCCTGTATGCTCCATCACATCAATAGATAAGTATGTAGCAAAAGTAAATTATATATACAAATATCAGCCTATGTCCACCCTATATATAGCCATAGGTATACTCCTATTCTCCCTCTTTCATTTGTTCTGCCTCTTTCTATTCAAGGATCTACTTAAAGATCCCCCGTTTCAGGATTTTGTACGTAATAGTATTTGCCTCTGTTGTTTTTGACTCTTAAAGACCTTCCACTGTCTCCCCCTGCCTCCATAATTTTCCCAACTTCTCCTTATTGTATATTGCCCTTTCCTTCATCCAAATTAACACTTTTCTCCCCTTTAGCCTATGACTTCCCCTCCTTTCCTGCCCCTCTTACCTCTGAAAATTATCAAGAATTTCAGTGTATGAAGGTCTCTCTATATACCCTCATTAGCATTTATTATTTTTTGGGGGGGAGGGTCATCACTGCCCTCTGGTGGTCGTGGGAGCTTCCCAGCCTTGCTCCTGGAGAGCTGCCGCCGGATTTGAACCACTAAGCTAGTGGGCCGCAGTCCTGCACTCAACCACTATGCCACCAGGGCTCAGCCAGCATTTATTGTTAAGTCAGTTTTTTTACTTTGCTATTAATGTTGGAGTGTGGTGATATATTGTTGTTTTGATTTGTATGTATTGAACAACTTGTGATCCCAAGCATGCCTTCATATATTTATTGGTCTCCTGAATGTCTGCTTTGGTAACATAAATGAAGTTTTCTATAATTTTTAGAGATTAGTCCTGTGTGTGGAATATCATTGCCCCCCCCCCCAAGAAAAATTCATCCCAGTGTGTTGGTTCTCCTTTTACTTTTTGTATAATCATTTGATATATGTATGTAAATATCTAATTTTTAGGAGATCCCAGTCATCTAGTTTGTCTTCTGTTGTTTGTATGTTTTTCATCATGTTGGTTTAGTATATATACGTGTGTGTGTGTGTGTGTGTGTATGCCTGTCGGATGAAGACAGAACTTTTCCATGATTATTATGCTCCAAATATTAAGCAGACAAATTGCTAGCATTTGTCATGGAAGTTGTTAGCTATTCTCCCTGATATTCCCAATTATTTAAGGCCTTTGTGTTGGCTAACTAGAGCTGACTCCCCTGCTGTTAGGATGATGGCTCGTTTCCCTTGAAGCCTGTGGACCGGATTCAGGAGCCATTGTCAATAGCCCCTAGCCTGATAGAAATGTTTATCTACCTTAGCAGGTTAAGGTCTAGCCTCTTCACTAGTCACGTAGGCATTCCTAAGACCACTCCCCTTATCACCATGTAGCCCTTAAGACAGTCCTCTCCTGTGACATATGTTCTTGCCTGTAATTAGGGGTCTGGCTTGGCTCCAGGGGATATATAGGAATGGGACATAGGATTAAAAAAAAGCCTGCCTCGAGCAAACCTGCTTCACTCCAACCTGCCTCCCTCCAAGCTGCCTCTCTCCTGTCTCTCTCTCCATGTGAACCATCTAGTGGGGCGGAGGTGAGCGTGTACCATGAAAGGATATATATGTAACTTCTAATGCTCTTTTCTCTCTCTCTCTCTCTCTCTCTCTCTCTCTCGATCTCTATATCGGTGTTATAATAAATAATAATAGTGGCTGAGCCCCGGTGGCATAGTGGTTGTGCGCAGGACTGCGGCCCACTGGGATGGAGGTTCAATTCCCGCTCACAGGAGCAAAACTGGGCCTCCTACTCCCACCACCAGGGCAGTGATGCCTAAAAAAAAATAAAATAAAATAAATAAATAAATAAATAATAATCGCTACACAACTGCCTGTTGAACCCCCTGCTGTGAGTATATCAGAGGACTGGCCACCCCCTGATATATGCCATGTATTAGGACTCCTTAGTTTGCCCCAATTGTTCATTAATGATCTTGATAATTCTTTAGGTTCTTCATTTAGGTCTTGGATCCATCTTGAGTTTGATATTTAATACCGTGGGAGATAGAATTCCTGTTTTATTCTTCTACAAATTGATATCTTATTTTGCCAGCATCGTTTGTTGAAAAGACTCTCTTTCCCACTTCATCTGCTTCACCCTCTGTCACAGGATCGGCCGTCGAGCTGGCTCTCACCCACAGCAACTCTGCGCACAGCAGAGGGAAGCACTGCACGTCCTGCACCGTTCTCACAGTTGCTTTGTTTTGTTTTCAATTTAACCGTTTTATTGGGGGCTCCTACATCGCTTTTCACAACACATAGTTACATATAGTGTGCCAAGCACTTTCACATGCCTGCTTTCATTAACATTCTCCAAATATCCACTTTTCCACTCGGGCCCTTGATATGAGTTTCTCTTCTTACCCCCTCTGCCCTCTTCCTGCCCCCCCCCCCCCCAGTCCTCATTACTTTATAAATTATTGTTGTTTTGTCATCTCTTACACTGTCCGGCATCGCCCCCTGCCCACTCCTCCCTATGGCCGTCCTCCAGATAGAAGGCAGTCTGTAGATCCCCACCGTTGCCTCCCTCTCTCCACCCCGCCCTCCCTCCACCACAGTGCTTATGCCTGAGTCCACTGATGTAGCCACTGGGTCAGTCCATCTCATTCAGAGCTGCCTCATTTTATGCTGCCCTTCCACTTCAGTAAACATGATGTCCCTCTCCAGGGACTGGTCTCTCCTGACAACATGTCCAAAGTATGTAAGATGAAGTCTTGCCATCTTTGTCTCTAAGGAGTACTCTGGCCTTACTTTTTCAAATACAAATCAGTTTATCCTTTTAGCAGTCCATGGTACTTTCAATCTTCTTCTCCAGCACCACAATTCAAATGCACTAATTCTTCTACAGTCTTCCTTATTCAGTGTCCAACTTTGCATGCTAATGATGCAATGGAGAATACCATGGCTTGGGTCAGGTTCACTTTAGTCCTCAAAGAAGCATCCTTGCCCTTCAATACTCTAAAGAGATTTTGTGCAGTAGATTTACTTAATGCAGTATGTCTTTTGATCTCTGGACGGCTGCTTCCATGAGCATTGGTCATGAATCCAAGCAAGACAAAATCCTTGACAACTTTGGGCTGAGCCCCGGTGGCGTAGTGGTTGTGCGCGGGACTGTGGCCCACTGGGACGGAGGTTCAATTCCAGCAGTGGGGCTGGGCCTCCTACTCCCACCACCGGAGAGCAGTGATGCCCAAAAAAAAAAAAAAAAAATCCTTGACAACTTCAACCTCCTAACTCTGTATCCATGTATCATGAACTCCTGTTAGTCCAATTGTTAGGATTTTGATCTTCCTTACATTGAATTGTAGTCTACACTGAAGTTTACAATTCTTGAACTTCATCAGCAGGTGCTTCAAATCTTCACATTCAGCAAGCAAGGTTGAATTAACTGCATACCACAGGTGGTTAATAAGCCTTCCTTCCCCCCACCTCCAGGTCTGTCTTTATCACATAAGCAGGATAAACAATCCCAAGGAGAAAACAATGGGACTGACAGTTCCCAGGGGACAGGGGAGAGGATGAGGTGGGGGAAAAGAGAAGAGGGAAGCCAACAAACCCAGGGACAAAGAAACAACAAGTGATCTAAAATTGATGGCAAGGAAGGCACAGAAGGCCTAGTGGGTTCTATCAAGTGCAATGTAGCTGAGAGGAAGGACAACCAAATGAAGGTTGAACATGATCGTGGAAGGTAAGTAAAAGGAAATAGAGAAAAGAAATAGGAGGCAAAAGACATTTATAGCGGTATAAACATAGGCATGAACATATGTGAATATATTAATATATAATGATGGGGATATAAGTCTGTGTACATATTATTTATAGACTACGTATTAAGGTTACAGATGGCCTGTACTCAAGTCCTTTCTCAATGCAAGAGCACTTGGTTCTAATAACCGGGCATTCTGTGGTGCTCACATTCCTGACATAGTCACTGAAGACAAAATGGGTACAAAAGCTAAGGTGGTGAAGAAAGCTGATGACGCCTGGCTAATACAAGATATAGTGTCTGTAGTCTTAAAGCTTGAAATTAACCAAGTGGCCATCTAGCAGGGAAGCAATGAAGCCCATGAAGAAGCACACCAACCCGCGAGATCACGAGGTGTCCACAGGATCAGGTTTCAGGCATCAGAAGACCCAAAACAACCCTTACGATGCGGACAGCAGGGGTTGGGATTGAGACCCAAAGTCCATCTGTAGACAATTGGATATCCCCTCACAGAAGGATCACAAGGAAGGGATGAGCCAGCCAGGATGCAATATAGTATTCACGAAACACACCTCATTCCCCTAGTTCTCTCATGCTTCCTCCCTTCCACTATCATGGATATCTTACAAATATGGCTAGACCAGAATATGTACAGATAAAAGCTCTTGACACACAGAACTCAGGACAGAAAAACTCCTCAGAACTAATAATGATAGGAGCAATACCATGAAGGTAGGAGAAAGGTGGAAAGGAAAAGGGGGAATCAATTGCAATGATCGATGTGCAACACCCCCACCCACCTAGGAGGACAAGCAACAACAGAAACATGGGTGAAGGGAGATGACGGATGGTGTAAGATGAAAATAAAAATATAAACTTTGGGTTTGGGGCTGAGCCCTGGTGGCCTAGTGGTTGTGTGCAGGACTGCGGATCACAGGGTTGATGGTTCCAATCCAGCAGTAGCTCTCCAGGAGCAAGGCTGTGCTTCCTACTCCCACCCAAGGCAGTGATGCCACAAAAACAAAAAAAAATAATTTTTTTTAATTATGGGTTTATGGGAGTGGGAGGATGGGAGAGGGAGAGAAAAAAAGAACTGATAACCAAGGTCTCAAGTAGAAAAGGTTTTGGAAATGATTATGGCAACATATGTACAAATGTGCTTGCTACAATTGATGTTGGGATTGGTATAAGAGTGTAAGAGCCCTCCCCCAGTAAAATGATTTATTAAAATAAAAAGAGCTGAAATAGATAAATAAGCCTTCCTCCAATCTTGATGCTCTACTCTTCCGCATATATGAGAATTCAACTTCTCTGGTATGGTGAGAGGCTGCAAGCCTGATGCACACCTTTCCTGAATCAACCCCCTGCAGTAGCTTCTTATTCTGTTATCACCACTGGCTCTTGATACATGTCCACGTTCCGAATGAGCACACTGAATAGTTCCAGAATTTCCGTGCTAGTCCACACAATTGAATGCCTTTGCATAATCAATGAAACACAAGTAAACATCTTCCTGATAGTCTGCTTTGAGCCAAGACCCATATGGCATCCGCAGTGATATCCCTTGTTCTGTGTCCTCTTCTGAATCTGATCTGAACTTCTAGTGGTCCCCTGTCCATGTGCTGCCGTAACCGTTGGATGATCTTAAGCAAAATTCTACTTATTTGCAATAGCAATGATACTGTTCAGTAATTTGAGAATTTTGCTGGGTCACCTTTCTTTGGAATAGGCGCAAGTATTAATCTCTCCAGTCAGTTAACTGTCTCTCAAGTTTCCTGGCACCGATCAGTGTGTGCTTCCAGTGCTTTCTCAGCTTTCTGAGTCATTTCAATGGTAGTCCATCAATCCCGAGAGGCTTGCATTCGTTGCAGTTTGAACTTCCTCCTTCGGCAGCATTGCTTCTTGTTCATAAGCTCCCTCCTGAATCGGTGGACTGTCAACTAGTTCTCTCTGGTACAGTGACTCTGTCCATCTTCTCTTGATGCTTCCCGCATCATTCAATATTTTGCCTATAGAACCTTTCAAAATTGCCGTTCAAGGCTGGAATTTTTTTTTTTTCAGTTCCTTCCATTTCTGTTAGGCTGAGTGTGTTTTAACCTTTTGGTTTTCTATTTCTAGACCCTTGCACATTTCTTTGTAATATTTGGTTGGTCTTTGGGCTGAGCCCCGGTGGCGTAGTGGTTATGCGCAGGACTGCAGCCCACTGGGCTGGAGGTTCAATTCCAGCTCCACAGGAGCAAAGGCTGGGCCTCCTACTCCCACCACCAGAGGGCAGTGAAGCCTAAAAAAAAACAAAACCGGCTGAGCCCCGGTAGTGTAGTGGTTGTGCGCGGGACTGCAGCCCACTGGGATGGAGGTTCGATTCCGGCTCCCAGGAGCAAAGGCTGGGCCTCCTACCCACCACCAGGGCAGTGATGCCTAAAATAAAAATAATAAAATAAATAAAACAAAAAAAAACGCCCCTTGAAAATTTCTATTCATCTCCTTCACTTCATCTTTTTTTTTTCCATTTTCCATTTTTCCATTCTAGCTATTCTAGATCAATAGCAAGTTTAGAGTCTTTCTTGACATCCCATTGGAATCTTTTTCTTTCTTTCCTGTCTTTTTAATGACTTTGTTTTCTTCATGAATGATGTCTCTAGGTGAATGGATTTCTATCTGGGGTCTTTTTTTTTTGGGTTTTTGGGGCATCACTGCCTCTGGTGGTGGGTGTAGGAGGCCCAGCCTTGCCGCTGGATTTGAACCTCCAACCCAGTGGGCCGCAGCCCCGCGCACAACCACTACGCCACCGGGGCTCAGCCCCCTATCTGGGCTCTTAATGGTGCTCCATTGGTCTGGTATCTATCATTGTACTGGTAACAGGCAATTCTGGCTTCCATGACTTTTTAGTAGTAGTAGGTTTCGAGATTGGGAAGTGAGAGACTTCCAAATTTATTCTACTTCTTTGGTAGTGCTTTGCTTATCTGGAGTCTCCTCTCCTTTCCATATAAAGTGGGTGATTAGTTGAATTTTTTTTTTATTTACCCTAAAGTGTGGGTAAAACTCTAAAGAAAAATAAGGGAATAATTAATCCAAACTTCAATAAAATTATTATTTCTAAGGGCGAGTAGGCACAAAGAAGACCCCCAAAATGAATGATGCAGTTGAACCATGATGCTGATGAAGATTATTGACTATACCATGGACTGTCTTAGAAGAAATATTGTCAAGATGTTCCTTACAAGTAAAGATGGAGAGACTTTATTGTTAACAGGAATACCTGGTCCCTGGAGAAAGACATCCTACTTGGGAAAGTAGAGGGCCAGTTAAAAATAAGAAGATCCTTAACAAAATGGCCTGGCCCTGTGGTTATAATAATGAGCTCAAGCACAGCAAGGATTGCGGCAATGACAAAGGACCGATTGGCATTTTGTTCTGTTGTACATATGAGCACTGAGTTGGAATACATTCAACAGCACCTAAGACAAGGGAGAGTGTAAAGCATACTGGTGGGACCCCCTTGTATGGACGGAACTGCACTAAACCAAAAAGCAGACACTGTCTAACTGGAAAGGGTTCTTCTCTCCAGTCACGTGAATTAGAAAAAGACAATCTCACTAAATCGTTATAGTCTTGTGTTAGTCTGGGTAGTCTAGAAAAACAAAATTCATAAATACACATATGTATATAAGAAAGAGGTTTATATACAAGAGCAATTGAACACTGAGAAAATATCCCACTCCAGTCCAGTCCAAGGTTATAAGTCCGATATTAGTCCATATGTCCAATATCAATCTATAAATTCTTTTTAGACTCACAAAGCACATACAATAACACCAGGACAATCACAGGCCAGTGGATGAAGAGTCTTGTGTATCCCGTGGCGGTAGAGGCATCTGGGCACTAGCAGGGGTCTCCCCGTGGCTACTCCAGTTTCCAGGACTCAGGGTCTATCAGCATGCTGTCATGTGTCTTATTAGCTGCAAGGTCTCCCTCCCAGAGAGTGAGTACTGAGTTTCCCACCTCCAAAGGGGAAGTACAGCCAGATTTCCCAAAATTCTCAGAGGAGAAGGCCCTGCCCACACACAGATCTCATTGACTATCTCCAGATTGACAGGCTAGACTTCACCCCTACACTCTTAATCCTCAAATTGACACCATATTAGGTGACTGCCACAAGTCCCAAAGGCAAACTCCCCTACTTGCTCCCCACCCCCATCCCCTGCAAGGCATATGTTTGCACAGTACCCAGACTGTACCTTGTAGGCATCTTGGCCTGGGACTTTCAGAAGTTTTGTAATAGTCTACTTCTCAAGCTACATGAAAGTTACAGAAATTTGCTTCCTATGACTCTTCTCTAAATTGTCTATATGCATTATATACTTTTCTTCATATCAATCATATTATTCACAATAAATATGCTAAATATTCAGTAATTAAAGAAATATAATAAATACCAATGCACTCTTCCGGTATATTGGTTCCTCTGTGTACAATGGGAACCAAACTTAACTGCCATCTAGTCAATTCTGACTTATAGTGACTTTATAGGACAGAGTCAGACTGCCCTTTTGAGTTTCTGAGATTTTACGTATTTACAGAAGTAGACAACCTCATCTTTCTCCTTTTTAATTGTTGACCTTGCAGTTAGCAATTCAATGTATAACCCACTACACCATCAGATACTATAAAATGTATTATTTCTCAAAACAAACATCTTAAAGATTGAAAATCTAGAAATGTATGAAGATGAAAATTCAAACCCTAGTCTTTTTACTCTGAAGACTACTTTGTCTAAACCACTATACCACTGTATCAAAGAGCCTTGTTCTGTTAGGTTGGGTTGACTAGAGAAACAAATTGAGTGACACCCAAATGTCTAAAAATAGCTTTATATCAAGAAGTAGTAACAGGAAAACATCCTAGCCCAGTCCAACTCAAGTCCATAAGTCCGATACTAGTGCCTAAGTCTCTCTTCATACTCACAGCCACATGCAGTGATGCAGGATGGAGGAAGGTCACTGGCCGATGGGGGCAGAGTCTTGTGGATCCAATGGCAGTGGACACCTCTCCAGGGCTTTGGCAGACCTCAGAGTCTCGCAGCAACCAGGGTCAGCCAGCAAGAAGGTGAAGGCAGAGAAAAAGAGAGGGACATTCCCTGAGCCTCCTGATGAGAAGGTCACCCCCACAAGGAGTCACCATCAGGCTGTGAACTTATTTTCTCCAAATTTGGAAACTAAAGGAAAATGACTCATCCAGACACTCCCAGTCTTATAATGTCTATCTCTATTCAGACTGGTGGCCTGTTCCTAGAGAAGAAGGAAAAAAAGAGGTAAAAACTGCTCAAAGGCTGTTTCAGGCAAACCCATATCCTTAGAGATAAAGAAGAACTCTCAGGACAAGGGTCAAAGACCGCTGAAATAAAGACATGCAGACATTGGTCCCATTCCATCCACGTTTCAGTCAAATCAAATGGCTGATGGGCCTACAAATTAGCCCAAGGACTGATAAGGTTTTTAGTCACCCTTCAACATCCATCTGCAAATGCTACAGTGAAGAAAAAACTGAGACTGGGTGGATTTTCAATCCCTCGCATGAATAGTCAGTTTGAGATTCTACTCTTTATAGAATTGAAATGATTATTATCATTTTTATTAACCCAGAATGTAAAGAAGGCATCCCTAACAATCTGGACTCTGTGTTTCTCAAATGTAAGTAACCTCATCATCAGAATTACAGGAAATGTGACTTTGGCTGAATTATTCATATTGATTATAATCTTCTAAAGAAAATGAGACTATGGCAAATTATGCCAACTGTTCTGCCTTTCGTCCAAAAACATTAATTAAATACCTCTGTAATGAGTTGATAGTAGTTTGAAGTGAGATGATAGGTACATGGAAACACATTATACTATTATTTATACTTTTGAATACTGTAATTAAAATTTTCCAGTAATGACAAAAAGGAAGAAAGGGAAACAGGGCCTATGTGCCCCGCACCATTCTGGACACCGGAGGTTGAGAGAGAAATGGAACATCATTTCTGTTCTTTTGAGAAGAAATAATCACTTTTATCATCTGCTATGACTTACAAAGCACATGTCTTCTCTGATTCATCCTGTAAACGAACAAATTCACATTATGATTACACTTTCAAACCAAAGACTTCCCGTTTTATTTTTCCTGATCGCTTACTGTTTTCTGTGATTCATGTAGGGACAGCCGGATTTCTGTCAGTTTCAGAGGGAGGTATGGGAGGAAAGAGGAAGATGAGATCTTTATCACACTGATGGGGGCCTAGGTGGGGTTACTTTCAGGATGTTAAGGACAATAGTAACAGAATGCTGTCTCCCTCCTTTTAAACTTAAATCCTTAGAGTGGCTCTTTCACTCCCCAAATCTTTCATTGAATTGAGGGTGACTCTATTTCAAGACCTTAAACTGGGTCACAGAAGTAGGGCCACTGTCACAGAATTCCATAGCAAAATGGAAGAAGCGTCCATTCCTCTTAACTCCCAGAATCTGATTTTCTAAAGCTTAATCATGTGAGGCAGAACATGGATACTTATAACTATTTTATGTTTCAAATCAAATTGATCACTCGTTGCACAGAACTGCCACTGGGTTAACTGCAACACCTGGCTGGAGGCGGGCACGTGTCCCATGGGGTCTTTTCAGCAATTGTCCTCAGAAAGCAGTCGGTGCCCAGGCCTTTCTTCCACAGCTCCTTCACTTCTGTATGGATCTGAATCTCCACGAGTGCCCACACTCCCCTGTTGACTTTGAAATGCTGTGCCTTTAGGCTCTCAGGACCCATGGCATCTATTCTGTCTCAACTCTTTGAGAAGCTTCCTTCTACCACATAAGTGTAAGGTCCCATAATATTCATAAATGTCTATTTCTTGGAACTGAGCCCCGGTAGTGTAGTGGTTGAGTGCAGGACTGCGGCCCACTGGCTTGGCGGTTCAAATCTAGCAGCAGCTCTCCAGGAGCAAGACTGGACCTCCCACTGCCACCAGAGAACAGTGATGCCCACCCCCCCAAAATGTCTATTTCTTGAACTGCCAACTCTTTTTTTGGGGGGGAAGGGGGGCATCACTGCTCTCCGGTGGTGGGAGTAGGAGGCCCAGCCCCACTGCTGGAATTGAACCTCCGTCCCAGTGGGCCGCAGTCCCGTGCATAACCACTACGCCACTGGGGCTCAGCCCCAAAAAATGTCTATTTCTTTTCCAGCGAGTTCAACTATATTGAATGTATTTTCTTGCTTCTTCGTCATCTAATTCTTTTATTATTATTATTATTGATTAACTTTATTTCACACTAGGTGGTGGGCACAAGCAACCCCCTTAATAAAGTTGACATTTAGCTTCACTCAGAACATTTTAAATACTGCACACTACATAGAAGCCCTGCTGGTGCGGTACGTCATGTGCTGGGCTACCCACCACGAACTCAGCAATTCAAAGGCACCAGCTGCTCTGTGGAAGAAATAATGCACACTTTAAAAAAAAGAGGATTCATCTTATAAAATTGTTTTGCACTCCCAATATACAACAGCTTGGAAAACAATAGTCAGAAAAGAAAAGCCCATGTAAAAAGACAGGCTAAGGCTGAGTCCTTGTGGCATAGTGTTTGTGCACGGGACTGTGACCCACTGGGTTGGAGGTTCAAATCCAGCAGCAAGGCTGGGCCTCCTACTCCCACCACCAGAGGGCAGTGATGCCTCAAATATTTTGGGGCTGAGCCCCGGTGGCGTAGTGGTTGTGCGCGGGACTGCAGCCCACTGGGACGGAGGTTCAATTCCAGCAGTGGGGCTGGGCCTCCTACTCCCACCACCGGAGAGCAGTGATGCCCCCCCCCCCAAAAAAAAAAAAAAAAGACAGGCTAAGACGACGACGACAGTACAGGTTGAATATGGCTTGGGTCTTACAGTTTTCACACTGTGTCATCAAGGTCATAAATCCGTTCCTTCCGCTGGCTCCTCCACTCAGGGTTTAAAGAAAGACCTCTTCTTCCTGCTTTCATTTCATCCTCTTGATCCATCCATTATTGTTTAATATCAATTAGGACTTTCCCTTTGAAATCCCGAACCCTGACATACCGCACTTTCCCAGTCTGGAACATGCTACCATCTCTGCTGCTGCTCTGCGTGGAGGGGACAGGCCTCTGGAACTTGGCCCAGTCTTTTGCTTCTTTAGAGGCTTTTCTGGAGCAAGCTGCTTTTTCAAAACTCTTTAGCTCGTTGTCCACTTCACCACCAGAGTCACTGCCAGATGAGCTTGAGGAAACGCGTTCCTTTGACTTAGGCATTGCGGTGTCCATGCAACCGAATGGTCTCCTGACTCTGTTGCTTGCTCGTGACTCTGGTGTCTAATTATTATTTTTTTTAATTAAAAAAATTTTTTAAATTTTTTTAATTTATCATTTTATTGGGCACTCATACATCGCTTTCCATCATACTTAGTTACATACACTGTGCCAAGCACCCCCATTTGCCTGTCCTCATCGACATTCTCCCAACATCTACCCCTCCACTTGGGCCCTTGATATGGGGCCCCCTTCCTTTCCCCTCCAACCTTTCCCCTCTCCCCCCAGTCCTCATTACTCTGCAATTGTTATTGTGTTGTCTAATTCTTGAGTGTGAAAAGGAGCATGAGTTTATGGACAGAGTCTAGCCTGGATACGAGCGACAAGTACTAGCCTACTACCCACACCCAAACCTCAGTTGTTTCATGCTCTCAGCCGGTTTTTCTATTTGTACAGTCTAGAATCTGACATCCTCTTTTCCAGAATGTTTAGACAGATTTCTATGTCAGCCATGCTGGCAGGGACATCTCTGTCCTAGTCTCTCAGCCATGTGGCCCATTGACCTGTGGCCTTCTTGGGCAAGTGTTACATAGTGCTGATAAGTGTCCACAGCGCATACCACTCTACAAGCTCGCCTCCTGCCAGACGCATTCAGCGCAACTGGTCTGATGGCTCATAAACTCCGCCTCGGGGTCTCAAAGCTGCTCCTCTGCTCGGTCTCATGCTCTTGCTGCTGCTCTTCTGCTGCCTCTCCACACAGGGATCTCAGACGCACTCCTGGCTCATCTTTCTTATGCTCCTGGGATTCTTTGTTCCTGCTTCTTTATACTCACCAGAAAGGCAAAGCTGAGCGATCCCTGAGTTAAAGCCCTCTACACTTGAGTTGGATGCTCCCACCGAGTCACTGGGTCGAAGTTGTTAGACAGACAACAAATGGAAGCCCATACCAAGTAATTTCACTTTACTGCACACTCCCACAAATCCAGGGGGAAGAGTGCGTTTAAAATTATAGGACTCGGGCTGAGTCCCGGTGGTGTAGTGGTTGTGCGCAGGACTGCAGCCCACTGGGACGGAGGTTCAATTCCAGCAGTGGGGCTGGGCCTCCTACTCCCACCACCGGAGAGCAGTGATGCCCCCCACCCCCCAAAAAAAAAAAACTTGGGTTTTTCCTAAGTGGCTCTGAGTATGTCTCCCAAATATGGCCTGTTTTCAGCAATCTGCTCCTACTATGCATCTGAAAGATTAAGCAGAACTTAGTGGAGGAAAGCTCTCAGTATCCCTTAAATAAACCCACAGCCCTTTCCAGCATCTGAGACAGTGGTTCTCAATCTTCCTAATGCCATGACCCTTTCACACAGTTCCTCATGTTGGGTGAACCCTGTGGCAGTCATGTACTAGTGTCAATTTCATGATTGGGAATCTAAAGGTGGAGTCTAGCCTGTCAATCTGGAGATAGCCATTGTGTGGGCATGGCTTTCTCCTGATAATTCTGGGAAGTCTCACAATATTTCTCTTGTGGAGATGAGAGACCACCTCCTCAGTTGTTGGGAGTCACTTGACTGACAAGACAAGATAGCAGCGTCCGAGTAACTGGAGGAGCCAGAGGAGAAACCACACGGCCTTACCCTGATGGAACCAGACCTCTGAAGCCTGAAAAGCCACAGAGAGACCCCTGTCAGTGCTAAGTTGCTTCTACTGCCAATGAATACTGTTGATGGACCCTGAGCCCTGGAAACAAGAAGCCCTGAGGGGATCGATCCCTGCCAGAGTCGGGATGCTTCTACTGCACATTCTTCGTGAATCAGAAGGAGACTTTATAGACTGGTATCAGACACATGGGCTAATATCGGACTTATGACTTTGGACTAGACCGGGTTGGAATGCTTTCTCAATGTTCATTCCTCTTGCATATAAACCTTTCCCTTGTATCCATATGCATGGTTATGAATTTGTTTCTCTAGTCTACCCAGACTAACAAAAGCCCTAACCATAAAATTCTCTTTGTTGCTAATTCATAACTGTAATTTTGCTACTGTTATGAATAGGGTGACCCCTGAGAAAGGGTCATTTGACCTCCAAAAGGGTCAAAACCCACAGGTTGAGAACCGCTGATTTAGAAGAATACCAAGGAAGAAGAAGAGGAAGTAATGAAATGTGGTTAAGATAATTTCCTCATCAGGGTGAGCCCCCATTGGCTGAAATTACTCCTGGCAAGGCTTGTTCATCAATAAATTAATCTTCGTCAGGACTATCAACCTCCACCGCCACCCCCCACCACCCCACCCTGTTGCTCTTTATTTTCAAATTAAGGGAAAGAAGGAATAGGAAATATTAGACTTCTCCCTAACATTTTGCTTGGCCATATGCAGTTTATACAAAGGTTATATTACCCAAGGCCTTCTGGACCAAAAGGAAGCCCCTTGTCGCTGCCCTGGACCATTCAGATGAAGGAATGCTGTTCCAAAGAGCATAAGGACCCACTCGGTTAGCCCCGTGGAAATGGCATACGAATACAGAAAAGCATTTCCTCAAATAGCTGCAACTTCTCGCTTATGGGGACTTTGGCATGCTCCAGACCCTACTTCTCATCCGCCCACCAAGAGACAGGCATAAGACCGCTGGAGACAGTTCTGCTCGAGCCAAGTCCATGTAGGGCCATGGGATAGCGCAGTGGATGTTATCATTGCTCATACGTAGGAGTAGCATGAAGAGCCCTCGTGTGTACAGGTGAAGGTACTTAGCTGCTAGCTAGATAGCCGTAGTTCAAGCTCACCAGCTCCTCCAGGGGAAGATGTGGCGGTCTGTTTTCATGGAGATGTACAGTCTTGGAAACCCTGTGGGTCAGTTCTGTTCTATCTTCTGGGGTCACTATGAGTCCCAGATGACTTGACAAAAGTGAGCTAAGATTACTAGCAATACACTATAGGGCTGAGCCCCGGTGGCGTAGTGGTTGTGCGCAGGACTGCGGCCCACTGGGATGGAGGTTCGATTCCAGCTCCATGGAGCAAAGGCTGAGCCTCCTACTCCCACCATCTGAGGGCAGTGATGCCCCCCCAAAAAAATACACTATAGTGGTTTATGTAATTGTTTACACTTATTATTAGCAATAAACTATAAAATTTTGACTAACGAAAATTATGGATGATATATGTGTGTATGTATATGTATATATATATATATAGAAAGAGAGAGAGAGAGATCTTAATTTTATTTATTTATTTATTTATTTTTAGGCATCACTGCCCTCGGGTGGTGGGAGTAGGAGGCCCAGCCTTTGCTCCTGGGAGCCAGAATTGAACCTCCATCCCAGTGGGCCGCAGTCCCGCGCACAACCACTACGCCACCGGGGCTCAGCCTCACATAAATTTGAAACAGCTAAAAGAAAGTAAAAGTTTTTAAAATAACCTATATCCTCAAAGTTCCCTTTTGGGTTCGCTTTGCAGACAATGCCACTTGAATTTGTAGCCTTGTCTGGTCCTGTTGCATGCAGCATGGCCAGCCCCACTGTACATTTCCATAGTGCCATTGAGGACATCACACGCCACAATGGCACTGGTGACAAGTCCGTCCTTGGAGAGAAGTTCGATGATGAGAACTTCATCCTGAAGCATACAGGTCCTGGTATCTTGTCCATGGCAAATACTGGACTCCACACTAACGGTTCCCTTTTTTTTTTTTTAACCTGCACCACTAAGTCAGGATGGTTGGCTGGCAAGCATGTGGTATTTCGTCGGGTGGAAGACGACCCGAACATTGTGGAAGCCCTGGGGCATTTTGGTTGCAGGAATGGCAAGACTAGCAAGCTCTCCAGTGCTCACTCTGGGCCACTCGAATACACTTGATCTGTGTTTCATGTTTGATGTTAAGTTGCTCGGGAAATCACCCCTGTGTTCACAATGTGCTTGTAGTCTTGGTTACTCTTGGGACTCTCACGCCACCTCTTTGGGTTTCCTACTGTGTTAGTCCGGGTAAACTAGAGAAACAAATTCATAGACACATATATGGATATAAGGGAAAGGTTTATGTACAAGAGGAATGGAACCTTGAGAAGGCATCCCAACCCAGTCTAACTCAAAGTCATAAGTCCAATATTAGCCCATATGCCTGATACCAGGCTATAAAGTCTCCTTCCGACTCATGAAGTCACAGGCCAGTGGGTGCAGAGTCCCGGCACTGGCAGGGGTCCCCTCATGGCTCCTTGTTTCCAGGGCTCAGCGCCCATCAGCAGTATCCACTGGTGACAGAAACATCTCAGTGCTGACAGAGGTCTCTCTGTGGCTTGTCCAGCAGCAGACGTCTGGTTCCATCACGGTAAGACTATGTGGCTTCTCCTCTGGCTCTTCCGGTTGCTCGGTTGCTCGGACGCTGCCATCTTGTCTTATCAGTAGCTCGTCTCTCAGAGACTGACTCCCAGAGACTGAGAGTCAAGTCTCTCTTCTCCAATTGGGAAATATCACGAGACTTCCCAGAAGTGTCAGGAGAAAGCCATGACCACACAGAGGCCTCATCAGCTACTTCTCATTAGCTATCTCCAGATTAACAGGCTAGACTCCACCCCTACATCGCAATCAAGAAATTGACATCAGGAATACATGACCGCCACACCTACTTTCTTTGTTCCCCCTAAGTCCAGCTGGCAAACAAAGGTATGCATAAATGTTGGGGAGAGGGGGTCAACATTATTACATACATTCATCATATTCAGTTTGGGGAGGGTTATTCTAAGAGCCCTGATGACATAGTGGATTGCTTGTTGGGCTGCAAATGCAGTCAGCAGTTCAAATTCAACCGTTGCTCCAAAGAACAAAGAGACTTTCTACTCCGTTAAAGGGTCACAGCCTCAGAAACCCAGAATGCGCAACTTCTACTCTGACTCAGAGAGATGGCAAAACATTTCTGAAAAGAGCATACTCACCAGAACACTGACTTTGCCTGTAAGTTTAAAAACTCACTTAACTCTGTTTGTGTGTGTGTGTGAGAGAGACAGAGACAGAGAGACAGAGAGAGAGAGAGAGAGAGAGAGAGAGGTGAGGGGAGCTGGGTGATCAGATGAAGGGTTGCAGATCGGTTTTCTGTTCAACAATTCATACAGCTTTCATTTCACATCACTTATTCCATCCACTTCCTCCCTGTGTTTCCTGTTTCTTTCTATTTTTAATCATCTCATTGGGAGCTCATCCAGTTCTTATCACAATCCATACATGCATCCACTGTGGGAAGCACATCTGTACAAATAGTGCCATCATCATTCTTAAAACATTTTTATCCTACTTGAGACCTTGGTATCAGCATCTCATATCGCCCCCTCCCTTCCTCATGAACCCTTGATAATGTATAAATTATTTTTTTCACGTCTTACACTGTCCGATGTCTCCCTTCACCCACTTTTCTGTTGTCCGTCCCCCAGGGCGGGGGTTATAGGTCGATCGTTGTGATCAGTTCCCCCTTCCTCCCCCACCTTCCCTTTGCCCTCTTGGTATTGCTACTCTCATTATTGGTCCTGAGGAATGTGCTTTCTGTTTCTGTTCTTCAATCTTTTCTAACCTTTCTGAACTTGGTTCTTGTTTGTTTGTTTTTGGTTTTGGGGGCATCACTGCCCTCTGGTGGTGGGAGTAGGAGACCCAGCCTTGCTGCTGGATTTGAACCTCCAATCCAGTGGGCTGCAGTCCCGCGCACAACCACTACGCCACTGGGGCTCAGCCCCCTTTCTGAACTTTGGCCTTGTAGAAATGCTGCCCCTTTGATCACAAATGTTTGATTATGCTTAAGAAATGATGGTGAAGCCTGGCCTGTCAATCAGGTCACAGCCTGATGACCTCATTTAGAGATACCATGGAGATAAATAGTCCACTGGAGGCCAGATACAGACAGACTCTCTGCTTTGTCTTCCTGCTGACAAGCCACATGGAGCTAGGCTAGAGTCTTGGAGCGGAGGAGCCACGTGGAGACCCTGCCAGTACTGAGATGCTTCCATTGCCACTGGATCCACAAGACATCCCACCCGCTGGTCTGTGATCTTCCTGCATTCAGCATCATGAAATGTGATGTGTGAAGAGCTATTTATAGATTGGTATCGCTATATGGGGTAATGTTGGACTTATTGACTTGATCTGACCTGGGCTGGGATGTTTTCTCAATATACAATTACTCTTTTATATATAGCCCTTTCTTCTAAAAAAAAAAAAGAGAGAGAGAGAGGGAGAGAGAGAAATGTTATCATTCCCTTAGAGACCTATCTATTGTTTGCCTGAAAATTGGGTTATTTTTCTGGCTGAGTTCCTTTTCAGATGTGAAGGGTGACTCACTATCTTCACAACACTTAGAAAACTATACTTAAAAAAGAAAAAGCCATTTGTGACAGACTGCCATGTTCAGATCAGTGAGAAGGAAGGGGCAGCAAGAGAGTAAGTGGATGATCGGTCTCATTCTAACCCTGAAGCAGACTGGTCAGAAACCAAAAAGAAAAATGAATAATAAAATGAAAGCATCTTAAGCATGAGTTAGAAGCTGACCTTGGGTTTTGAATACAACTTAAAAATATATATCTTGGGCTGAGCCTCGGTGGCGTAGTGGTTGTGCGCGGGACTGCGGCCCACTGGGACGGAGGTTCAATTCCAGCAGTGGGGCTGGGCCTCCTACTCCCACTGCCGGAGAGCAGTGATGCCCCCCCAAAAAACAAAAACAAAACAAAACAAAACAAAATTATAAGTGATAAAGCATGAGATGAAAGGTCTAGTCTATGACTTGAATCCCAAAATCAATAAAATGCCCAGAAAGGCTATGATCCTACCATAAAAATTTTATATTTGACAGAACCAAGAATGAAAGGTTGTTTTATGGCTGAGCCCTGGTGGTGTAGTGGTTGAGTGCGGGGACTGTGGCTCACTGGGCTGGCGGTTCAAATCCAGCAGCAGCTCTTCAGGAGCAAGGCTGGGCCACCTACTCCCACCAGAGGGCAGTGAGGCCAATAAAAAAAGTTGTTTTGCATGAATTACAAGAACTGTTTGCACTACAATTGATGTATGTATGGATCGTGATGGGAGTTGTATGAGCCCTCAGAAAAATGATTTATATTAAAAAAAAAAAACTGTTTGCACTTAGTGATTGGAATCCTGGATAAACAAGGGCCATCTAAGATGGGCTAGTTTCCATCAGATAAAAATAATAGCTCTCTCGTCCATAAAAAAAATAATAATAATAATAGCTCTCAACTAAAAACTGATGTGCACCACATTGTGGAAACTGCTTTCAATGTCACCAAATGTGGGGTTTTCTTAAGTTAATGTCTACCTTATCCCAGACCTCCATATCAAAGGTTCTTGACTCCAGAAAAGAAAAATAAAATTTCTTTACCACTTGAAGAAACTCATTTTCTTTTTTCCTTATTACAGTCTGTTTGTTCAAGAGGTGGCAAAGTGTGATACTGTCCTTGCTTTAATCTTCCCTGACCCATATCTCACTCAGACAAAAAAAAAAAATCACTCCAAAAAAATAGTTTTCCGATTCACCCTCACACTCTGATGAGGCCGTAAAATTGGTACATGAGATATAGCTCAAAAGAGTTCTTTTCCTACTGCCCCACATGGGGCACCAAAATGTCAGAGGAGTTACCTCTAACATTATCATCACGGGTCCAGTAGGTGCAATTGTACGGTGATATTAATTATGATAGTAAAGTCATAGAGAATAAGAAAGAGAGAAATCGGGCTGAGCCCCGGTGGCGTAGTGGTTGTGCGCGGGACTGCGGCCCACTGGGTTGGAGGGTCAATTCCAGCTCCCAGGAGCAAAGGCTGGGCCTCCTACTCCCACCACCTGAGGGCAGTGATGCCTAAAAAAAAAAAGAGACAAATCATGGAGTCGACACATCTCACCTCAGCCCGGCTCTGGTCCACATGGAGAGAGAGAGAGAGAGAGAGAGAGAGAGAGAGAGAGAGAGAGAAGGGAGAAGAGGACATGGGGAAAGGGAACAGGGAGGAGAGAGGAGAGGAGTTGGGGGAGGAGAGATGAGAGAGGGTGAAAGCAAAAGAGAAAGCTCCTTTATTCTGACCAAACCTTATATATTTTGGGGGGACATTCAAGGTCCCTAAATATAGGTAAAGACACATCACAGGAAGGAGTTATCCTATTGGTTATACAGTAATGAGGCGGATGATCTAGAGGTACACACATAATAGCAGAGGAAGGTTATTGGGGCCCCCATCATGTGACAAGATGGGCAGACCCCAGATTCATGGTGGCAGCCTAACCTTGATTGCCCTTGGGCGGGGAAACTTGATTTAGTTAAAGCTTTTGGGGGAAGTGACCCATTGCCCTAACAGCCGGGAGTCAACCCTATCTTTTGTAGGGAGAGTTAATGGCCTCTGGATGGCTGGTACCTTTAGGGAGAATATCTGTAAGCTTCTGACCTCCCATCAGATACTGACAAATGGTTGGCTACTAATATTAATATTTTGGAGGCAATATAATTGTGGGAAAGTCCTGCCTTCATTGGTCAACAAAGCAAAATGCTTTGTGAATTTCCACTCAAAACGCTATCTCTCTCACGTGCGCACACGCACACAACTCGATGTGCAAACAAGGCGTGAAAATCACTCACATTTTAAGCACTCAGGCCGAGTATTTGGAAAAGGAGTCCTGTTTCTACACCCTTCCTGACTCAGAGCTTGCAGGACCGAGAACAGTTCCAGAGGCTTCCCAGGTTAAAACCATGACAAACGTAATGAACTGCACATCTTTCTCCCTCGCAATAAGGAATGGTGGGTGGTTTTGAACTACCGGCCTTTCAGTTAGCAGTAGCCCTTGATCAGTATCCCAGGACTCCTTTTTAGTACCATAACAAAACAGACACAAAAATCTCACTGCTATCAAAGGAACTATGACTCACAGCAAAGTATATAGGGTTTCAGGCACTATCATCATTCTAGGCAGACCCCTCTCTTGTTCTCAAAGTGGCTCATGGGCTTGTGCCCACAACCTTGCAGCTAGTAATTTTATACCTACTCACAGCACC